>JANHFM010007773.1:4770-19991 GCA_032468115.1 Grayia smithii | reverse complement strand
GTATGCACCAAGACAAATTCCTTGTGTGTCCAATCACACTTGGCCAATAAAGAATTCTATTCTATTCTATTCTATGGTTAAAATGGTATACATTATGTGCAGTAAAATGATCCATCAGTGAGATAGTTTACTAAGAATATCTGGTTTTGTGTAACATTCTCAATTAGAAGAAAATAGGTAGTGTATGAATATGGAAGCTGAACAATTGTTTTAGCATATTGTGTAGATCAGGCCAGTAAGCCATAATAATTAATTTGTGAAAAAGCCATGTGAATGCATAAATTTTGTTTTGTTCACTTTGTTTATTCCATTCCCCGCACACTGTTACCATTCAGAGGGTTATATGTTTCGTGCAATATATATACATAGTATACATATACAGTATACACAACACACACAACATTTTTCTGTTTCTAATTGTAAAGCATTTGTTGTGTTAGCTCAGCTCTCAGTCTTTGGAAATAGGTAAAACAAACACATTTTTCAGCAGACCTATATCCAGCATTTATGCTTATGCAGACATCAAACATATTCAAAGACTAGATGGATTTCTTTTCTCCTTCCAACTTTGGCATTTAAGCCTCTAGGCTTGATGGAGCATGGCACTATCTGATGGCAAATATAAAAATAACAAGCAATTTTTTCCCTCCTTATGGTGCAAGGCTCAGCAAAAACAACTCGAGCCTTTTGCCTCTCATGTGAGTTATTGAGAGGGTATTTCTAGTTTTATACTGTATTCATCCTGAACTACACTGTTCAGTTACATTCATTCAATTTTATTTGCAAAAACAGAACATGTTGCAAAAATGCATACAAACTACACATATTAAAGTGTTGCAGTGCAAAAAAAAAATTGGCATCTAGGAGTTTATGTAGAACTAATATTGTGATAGAAAAATATCTTCGAGCATTTTGATTACCGCTGATCTAGGTTTAGTAGTTATAGACTTTTTTTGCTGTTGTTGTAATCATTAGCCATCCATAGACTCTTGGTTTTCTATATAAGACTGAATCTGAAACAGAAATCTTCTATAAGCAAATTGCTTTTTATATCTATATGTAGCAATTCTGTTTTGAGGCCTAAAAATAGATAATGGATTAAATC
This sequence comes from Grayia smithii, assembly GCA_032468115.1. NCBI lineage: Eukaryota > Metazoa > Chordata > Lepidosauria > Squamata > Grayiidae > Grayia > Grayia smithii. The sequence goes on along the minus strand of JANHFM010007773.1, from coordinate 18,886 downwards.
CTTAATCTAAACACTCTGTACTGCAAGGGATATAGAAACTTCTATCATTTTAGATAATAGTTTGCCACAAATAAAGACAGAAGCCACATGGGGAACGTTAGTGCTAACTCTGTGCATATCCAAAGCTTATGTGAAAAACATTCAGGATTTAGTTTTATAAAACTAAATTTAGCTTCTGTTTTATAAAATAATTTTGCTGTGATTTCTCCATTACTATTAATATCTGTTAATATCTATCTGTTTGATTTATAATAATAATATTGTTTATTGATTTTATATTACTGTTTATATCTTTTTATTTCATGCAGCCCGGGATCATGTTTTGTAAGATGGGTGGATATAAATATAATGGATGGATGGATGGATGGATGGATGGATGGATGGACGGACGGATAGATGGATATGGTTAGAGATGATAGAGATAAAGATGATAGAGGGAGGGAGGGGGAGAGGGAGGAGGGAGAGAGAGAGAGTGGGAGAGAGAGAGAGAGAGCGCTTTATAATAAACCTTTCAATCCTAGCTCCTTTCTATGAGTTTTGAATAATGATATTAACCTACCTTTATGGAATTCTAAGGATTGAGATAATATACAGTAACAAATACCGGTACATTTAGCACAGGGGTGAAATCCAATTTTTTTTATTACCGATTCTGTGGGCATGGCTTGATGGGCATGATATGGCATGGTGGGCATGGCAGGGGAAGGATATTGCAAAATTTCCATTCCCACCCCACTCTGGGGCCAGTCAGAAGTGGTATTTGCTGGTTCTCTGCACTACTCAAAATTTCTACTATCAGTTCTCCAAACAGCTCAAAATTTCCGCTACCGGTTCTCCAGATCCTGTCAGAGCCTGCTGGATTTCACCCCTGATTTAGCATGTGATAACTTAAAGAATCATCATGATTTTCAATTTTATCACTGTAAATGTCCGCCTAACTATTTATTGCATGTGTTTATTACCTAGCTAAAATGAAAAGAACAGAATTCACAGTGTCTATGTTCAGACATGTTTATCATGAAGTGGTAATCCACTGCAAATTTTATACTTAGTTTCCTTTTTCATAAACTGTTCAACACAATTATAAAGCATGGTTGGATTCAGTTTGCTTCAAGACAACCATAATTAAGATTACCCACAGTCTGTAAATTAAACTATGATTAATCAAAATCAAAGTGAATGCTTCCAAGTGCTATTGTCCTCACCAGAAGAGAAAGTATCACGGAACATGCTTTATATTATCATATTATTAAACTACATTTTAATTCCAAGATGCAAGCAGCCATTCCTAAACAAAATTTTCTCATTATGCATACAATAGGAACTTTTATGTGGTAATGCATTCTCTTCCTGAAATACTTTTCATTTCTTTAAAAAATGTAATTTTACTGATTATCTGAGATATTTTGATTGCAGGTAATTCTTAAGGTTATTAACTATCCACAATTTTGTATGATTGAATTTCCTTTCCTACTTCCTTTCCTTTGTACACATTTTGACTACAGCATTGTAAAATCCAGTTTGTTGTTCCTGTTTATATTATAGAATCGCCGTCATTGTCTCTCACGGAGTGGCTTTCTATCCATCTAACAGTAAAATGTCTACTTTGTGCCAGTAACTGCATCATATATAGCAACTGTTGGTTGAACATTTAATGTTGCAAATTATGTTGGAAATGCTGCGATAAACGTCCAGCTGCAATATACTCTCTTACAATAAGTGTACTAGTAACATACTTGATTCCATTCTCTGTTAGTCATCCATGACTACATTTATTAAGCACATGAATGATCTCCCATTTTGGTTCGGCTACAGGTTCTTTTAGCTCTGAAGCATTAGTATTTCATCAATTCAAGTTACTGAATTCTCAGCAGTGAATATCCTGCTCCAAAAGAAATAAAATCTCAAAAAATCTGTTTCTTCCAGGGAGGAATGTCAGTATATAAGAGTTCATGAATTGGAATAGACATGGTAACAGGTCATCCAATGGGGACCTGGACGGCTCGGAATGTGGACATGGCTTAGGTTCACTAATCTGTATGTATATGAGTGCTTCTGTGATTTTATTGCTTTTGTGATTATTGATTCTGCACTTCTGGATTCTGAGTTCTGGTTCTGGCTTCTGCTGTATGGTATTGTATATAAAAAGTTTCTTATATAAATGAATCCTGCTGAATTGTTTATGTGTGTGCTAGTTGGATTGCTGCAAACTCTAACAAAGAAAAACATCCCAATTAAAGACTGATGGGAAGAAAAAGTGATTACCTTTCTTTTACCTTTCAAGAAATGCCAGAGGCCATCCCTTGCCATGGCATTGGGCAAATAAATTATTATGTACCTGTCCCTTGAAATTTGATGAGCTCTGAAGATTTGTGTGCTAGAGTAAATGTCCCCAACCCTTTACTACTTTTCATCCATTAACTAATCACTTTCAAGTCTGCCAAGATGCACTAGAAAATTCCATTGCAGTCTTGACTTTTAGAATGAGAATTATACAAAGGTCCTCATAAGAGATGATAAACAGGAATGTTGTACATACGAATCTACTAAGCCTGCTGACTACTGTCACATTTTCCTTGGGAGTGTTAGTAATTCAGAAACAAGATCTTACACATTAGTCAATGTACATACTGAGACCATGATGTAATCTTGTATTGACTTACACAGAATCCCATGTTATACAGCATTAGGGCTATCACTGAATGAGCAAGCATTTACTGGGGCAAGATTAACTACTTTCCTAAGTGATGATTTAAAAAACCCCCATCACTTACCTTGATCCTGTGAAGAAGAAAGGATGGGGGGGGGGGCTGCTATTAGCCTTGACCTAATTATTGTTTCTAGAATTGTGACTTTGAAAGTGCTGTTTCCTTGCTCACTGTAATTATAGACAGTTTTCAAAGTGTTGTGTTTAACTGATAGTTTTGAACTTTACCATGGAAATATACATGATGTGTGTGTGTAATTTATATGTATATGCATATATATATATATATATATATATATATATATATATATATATAGTAACTTATACAGGGCCATCTATATAGAAGGTATTTTCTCAGTAAATTTCGGGATAGATTGTTATTCCCAAATATACATATAAAATTGGTAGGAAGATGTAACAGATGAAAGAAACTAGAGAAGAGGCTGGGTTAAAAATGGACTTTGTTCCTAAAATAACAGATACCTCAGCTCCCCCGATATAAACAATTCCATTATTAAATTAGCCTTCTATGTGGAAGATTGAAGGCAAACAAGGTCCAGGCAGAAGAACATCATGGCTTCAAAACCTACAGGACTGGTTTGGACAAAACTCAGCAGCACTTTTTCATACGACTGTTGACAAAAATAGGATTGCCAATATGATCGTCAACGTCCAATGATGGATATGGCACAAGAAGAAGAAGAATGTGGAATCAAATAAATAAATAAATAAATAAATAAATAAATAAATAAATAAATAAATAAATAAATAAATAAATGTAAGCAAGCCTTGGTTGAGATTTTAGAGATAGGTCTTGGTTTATTTATAATAGTTTTGCCCATTTTGGACAATTTGTGAGCGAGTATGCTTTGGATGGGTTGCATTTTACCATGCTGAAATTATATTGGAAGCTATGACATAGCAGGACATTTTTTAATCTGGAGCTATCTACACCTCTTTGAATTAAGGAATTAGTGGAGTCAAAGAGTTCTGGAAGACACATATCTGACTCGATTATTTCATTGCTGTACTACCATATTTAATAATAATTGATTATGTGCCATTGAGTTGGTGCTGACTCTTAGTGACCACACAAATATATTTTATCTATTACAATCTATACTAACCTGGTATTTCAGGGTTGAAATTATTGCTGCTGTAAGTGAATCAATCCATCTTGCTGCAGGTTGTCTTTCCTTTGCATATCCCAGCATTAGAGCCTTTTCTAGAGAGCTAGATCTTTGCATAGTATGTCCAAAGTAGAATAATTTGAGATTGGTCATTGTCATTTAGTGAGAACTCTGGGGATAACAATTGCACATTAAGCAAATAATAAAACTTGGGTTTGAGGGAAGGTTTAATGAGCAGTAACCTGTTTAAACTGTTTATGGTTATGACCAACTCCTTTAGAAAAATAAGGATAGAATGTGGAATTTAAGTTAGAATGATGGGGTTTATTTACAAATATAGAAATAGTATTTTATGCTTGCTAAAAGGGAGAAGTAGATAGATAATGATGGCTATGCTGACTGAATTTCCACAACTGCCTCAAACAATGACAGTTTGTAAATGAAGTGAGAGCCCAGCTGCAGAGCTCTATAGAGACTGTTTGCCTTCCATGCCCAAATTTATTATGACAGATGATATGAGTTGTTCCCTGTAGAGACAAAGGCCAGGGTACCTTTCAGGCAGTGAGTGAACCCCTTGTCTGCAGCTCACACAAGTGCTCAGGAAACAGAATGGGAAATAAAGCAGAAAATAGTTGAAGAATAAAATCATGGTAGAAATTAGTTTGAAACCATAAGTCCAAGTAGAGTTCCTGTGAGGTGATCACCTCCAGTGTCTATGCATGTCTAGGAGGGGAGACAAACTTTGTTCTACCATTCTTCTATCTTAGAATTGGTCTTTTTCTTTCTTTCTTTCTTTCTTTCTTTCTTTCTTTCTTTCTTTTTCTTTTTCTTTCTTTCTTTCTTTCTTTTTTAAAAGGGTGAATAATAAAATAAAATACCAAACTGAAACGTGTCTTGTGATTTCTCAAAAGTTTCTTTACCCTGAAAAAAAATTTTTTTGACTATCCTAAAATTATCTAGGCTATGCTAGGGTAAAATGCTACAATTTTCTTCAATTAAGTCAGTACAGGGTCCACAGCAGCATTCACATGTGCTGTAAGAATTCAAGCCATGCTCAAAAATTTTAGGGGTTTGATATTATAAAAGTTTTCTGCTTCTGTTTTGATGTTTTACTTTCAGAGAAATTCTTCTGCATTGAAAGGATGATTTTTTATTATTAAAATATTGACCCTATTGCAAGCCAAACTGAATTTCTAAGAAATGGCATATAGAATAAATATTTAATTTTTATTAAATACCTCTTCCTCACCATTAGATTGCTACCCTTTGTTTTCCCTAATGGCACCAATCTATAGAACCCCCTACAAAGAAAATTAACAGAATACTATACTGTAACTTGAGCACATAAAGAGAACAGATGACGGTTCTGACAATAAATAAGGACCATAGGGAGCAGGGCTCCTGTAAAGTAGTGAAGATTGGCAGGTACCAAGTGATACTGGCTCTTGATTGGCATGTATACCTATTTTCAATAGAGGATGAAGGAGACTAACAAGATTTCTTCCCTAATAAGATTCATGCTGTTTCTTATTCATTACCTTTTCTATTTTTCTTTAAGATGTGGGGCTTTTCTCAAATCCATTGCCTTCCCAAAGATTACTTTTATCAAGTTTTTCTGTGTTCTATCTGAGGTGTCAGACTCCTTCTATCCTTTCTTCTGCAAAGCCCAATATCATCCATTAAATTATGTTTTCAGAGATTGTTATGCTGAAGATTAAATATGCATGAGGCATTTGTTCTTTTCAAAAAAATAAAACCACAAGTATTTTTCAACCCGTCTTTCTACCATATTGGAATTATTATATGTTTTCAGAGTTATGATTGCTGGGGCAGGGAAATAGTGGATTATATGACATTTTTACTGGCTAGCTTAAAGGGCAAAATTTAAAATTTGGCTAAAGAGTGAATAACAGACCATTTTCATTCCTTCAAAATACATAACAATAAAAAAGACATGCCACCATTCAAATGTTTATACAGACCAATTATATTAGGTTATACAAATCCTTATATTTTTAATGTTATGTATTTACCAATAACAACTTCTAGCATGCTCATAAATCCATAAATTTAGCTTTGCTGATAAAACTCCTTTTCAGATAAAAGGCTAAATTCTCTTTTTTAAATTTTTTTTGAAAATCTGCTGTCAAGTCCTGACAGAATCTCTAGAATATCAGAATAACAGGATATAAGGGAAAAAATGATAAGATGGTCTTTATCCAGTAAGCAAGATTTTATTGGATTATTACCAGTACTTGAATTTTAGAAGGGTTACTATGAAGCCAAAATTTAGAATTTTCATCAGGCCTAAATGTGAAGTGGTCCATTCATTTTATCAGGCCTATTCATTAAATTAATCTGCTTTCAATCTTGGACCCGGATTCTCTACCATCATATTACTGTAAAGTTTCATATATATAAGTATGTAATTGCTGTTTGTGGGCAATTTTCCATTGTATATCTTCATTAAGCAACTTTTGATAGATTTTGCTTGTGGAAAGCCAATGCTACCTAGACTTTGATTGATCAAAGCATCCCTTCCATTGCTAAGTCTGATCAGAGTAGGATAGATACTAAAATCAACTCCCAGAAGAATACATGGCAGGACAGTTCTCAAACCAAAAGACATCGCATAAAACATGGCATTAGATTATTTTAATATCTAAACTAAAATACTCAGCCTTCACTCCTTAGAGGTTCTAGTGAACTTTCTCTTACTCTGGCTTACTAACTTCACACCAATAATCAAGCAGCACATTAAAAACATATCTCGTTTTTATCTTGTTGTTAAGTGATATTTAGCAAAAAAAGATTATTGAACATTGCACCAAAAAAATGATGGCAGCTCTTATAGGAACAGATGGCACTGTACACTTGGCACAGGGTTATATTGTTGTTTTTCAGCAAATCAGGAACTGTGCAAAGTGGCATTTGCTACATTCACTTATGTCAACACATGCCAATGCTTTGAAATCCTATTTCCTTTTTAGGAACTGATTCACAATAAAGGTAGAAAGATGGAGTACTGATTATGACATCTATGCAGAATGATGATGTCAAAGAGGTTAAACAACCCTTAGTTCACATTTCTTCAATGTGTTTCTCCCTTTTCCAGAATACCACAATTTTTCTAAGCTATCCTAGTAAATAAAAAAATAAAATAACGGAAAGCCTCCTTGATGTTTAAATTATATAATTATATAATTGTTCTTTGAACATTCTCCCAAACCTAAAAAAATAAAAATAGGCAAATATCTTCTCTGTCAATGTCACCAGATGTGCCCTTGTGTGGTATTCAGAAGATCTAAAAACAAAGTGAATCTAAAATCTAAAAACAAAGTGGAGTCCTCAGTAGGGAATATATGCCTGCCCAATAAACAAACAAATTTCTTCCCTTATGCTTCACTTAATTTCAATTTAATCCTAAAGATAGAAATTATCTAATTATTTTAAGACATTTTGCTGAGTGGAATAATCATGCTTTCAATACCAACAATAGTAACCAAGGATGTCAGCTACCAGAGTTCAACAATGTCTTCTCTAGGGTCAATACTTGACAACTGTATTATATTTATCCACTACCCAAGCTTGTTTGAGTCCTGGATACAGCAGACAGAAGCAGAGAGATGGAGACAAAGATAGAAAAATCAAAGGAGCATTGATAATATGTAGGAAAAGTGAACTCTTATTGGCTATGGCTAGCAGTGAGTTGCCAGCATATTGGCTGAAGCTTTTTTTCTTGCTTAGTAGCTGCTCTGTCCTGTATATGCTGCTGTCAAACAGGAGCAGTCCTTAATTTCGGCACACCGAAGCACCCTCTCCCTGTTAACTCATTACTGATAATTACCATTTTCCAGACCTGTTTTGACTGTTACAAAATGCTGCTTTTTTCAAAATAAGCTGATTAAAATAGGCTCATTAGCATAAGCTCCTTGCCGTTCAGCCCTTTTCCTAATTAAAAGCACTCATCTGTGGAGGCCTCGATTCTCCCTGTCCTCCAGGCTGGCTTTTGAGGGGAGGGCAATTCACCTTTTACTTTATGTTACTCTTTTTTTATAGTTCTCTGTCTCACCCCTGAGATCTGAGGCAGGCATTCTTTAGCTGCTCTATCAGCAACAATAACAGTGACAAAAAGAAATACTTAGAATAGCACCATCTCTTGTTTGCATGTCCACTTTTTCTGCTAATATCAGAAGCTTGTGGGGACTTTAATTTTGCTTAAAATGTTTTAGCAAGCTCTAAAGGCTCCAAAACACTATGGGTTGTTGGGTCACCTGCTTGTAATCGCACAGGGCTGACACATCCAAAAGAGGAAGAATTGGCTTATGCAAAACTGTGCTAGATGTTTGTTTCTTATTTATTTTAAAATGTATATGGCATTTTGTTTTGTGACTGAAACCCATTATACTGCCAATTTAATAAGCATCTCTTCTATATCCTGCTCTAGGTGTAGATTAGCACAGGACCAAGGACAGAGCCCTAGAGATGCATTGATGTATCAGTTAATGCATTGTTCTCAGTAAAAAAAGAAAAAAAAGGTTGCCTTATTCAAGAAGCTTAGCCTGAAATAACTGTGTTTAAAATGGAAGGAATAAAATAGTTTTCCATCGTGCTCTGTTTCCATTTCCTTCCATCTTCTTTTCCTTCCACATTAATACAACTAATTGTTGTATTTTGTTTAGATAATGGTTCACTTTCCACAAATAGTTCCATGATTAATTCCTTTTTTTAACTGTAAAACTGAAGGTACTATAGGAATGTGTGTACCAGTGGTGGGTTTCTATTGGTTCACCCCCGTTTGGATGAACCGGTAGTGGCAGGAAGCTCCGCCCACCTGCCTGGATGTCATTACAGACACTCTGCGCAAGCGCGCTCACAGTTCCAAACCGGTAGCACACATAATTCTGATTTTTTTTTTAGCCTTTTAACAGCCATAAACAGCCTTAACTGTACCCTCAGGTCCTATTTTGGCCCAACTGGTATTTGCATGTATGTCTCCATTAGTGTATCATTTAGTAACATCAGAAAAAAAATCCAGAAAATTGGACAGAAGGCTTGTGAAAACTTAGTCACTTTTTCTAGCAAACCATTAATGGGAACTTTGGAAAACTTGAAGTGTTCTGAGCTAGCAGCTTCTGTGATCACGTACCTTAAAATTCCTGAACTGATTTCCAGAAAAAAAGATATGCTTCATAACTTCATGAATAATCTAGCATTCTTTTAAGTTCTGTCCTGTTTGGCAGAAGATTATTGTAATCAACCATGTTTTAAAACTGAAACTTGAACATTCCTGCACCGATTTATATGAATGTTGGCATGCTTTACACCATCATAATGAACTCTCTTTCCTGAACAATTCATTTATTTCTGAGTAAAACAAAAATATATGGGAATTATTAGCCTTTAATGTGTTTTCCCATATTAGAGTATACAATGATGTCGGTCTTTCACAATTAATGATTTGTTAATAGATCAGGACTACGCACCCTTATCCTGCACTAACAAGAGGTAGAGATGACAATCTTAGAAATCATGATTTCTGACATAAACTATGTAAGGCAATTCTTTCCCAGCATTAAAACTTAGCCACTATGTGCTTTTTTCAGCAAACAGGTTAAAATAAACCATAGTTTATTATCAAAAGACCCTGTTGACTTAATCCTTATACACTATTGTGTTGAGTCTAGTTTTAAAAAATATGAAGTCTCAGCAGACAAGTGCAACAATCTTAGCTGCACAGATTAACTCTACAAGACTTAATTCTTGAACTAGTATTCATCTTAGTCCAACATGAATCCAATGTAACATTTATAAGCAGCCAATGCAGATACCCTTTTCCACCAACGTTCCCCTGCAAAAGCTTTTCTGAAGATGCTGCACTTATATTTAGATAATAGTCTCAAGACACAAAGCAAGAAGAATTGCCTTTTAATTTAAAAAAACCCCACATTTTAAATAGATGCCAAATTAAAAGAGAAATTAAATGAGCTCTACTATTGATGTTCCATAGAAATGTTTGTGATATTGTTTTCAGTCCATGGCCATTTTCGGCACATACACACCTGTCTCTTTCTAGAGAAGTGACTGGGAATATTTAAAGGAAAAATGGCAGCTTTTTCAGTGACATTATAGTCAGTGTCTGATAATTACTTCCATGATGCATGCATATTAATATACACCTGTTCTTATTTACCTGTAAAAACCACATAGATCTTGAAAAAAATAGAACTGAATGAGAATAGAATAGAACTGGAAAACTGCTAGCTCACAGAGGAATTTTGTTTTTCCAAATCAGTACCATTTTTTCACACTTTTAATGTTCAACTTGTTTATAGTTCCTATGTGATGTATTCTATTAACTCTGGTTAAAATTCATTTACAGTTCAATCTGTTGAGGGTAGAAGAGGACATTTTCCAAATGTAATCCAGTCTGCCATTGTAGAGAAACAATACTCATCTTTAAATATCGTGTCATTTCTTTATACTTAAATAGCAAGGACTAGGTGGATTGATTCAAACCATTGTAGCATTGAATGGGACTGATCAGAAAGAAACAATTTCAAAATTCACCAGTGTTTTCTTGTTCAGGATACATCATGTGATTCATTCATGTGATACATCATTTCTCTTTGGAGATCTTCTGAGCAGAGGGACCCTGTGGCTTGCTTTTAGAAGCACTGGAACCAGTTCAAGTTCAATGCTTGTGCAGCTGCATCTGATATTCACAATAGATAATTTGTGTTATAGGCAAAAGCCATTGTTTGCTAAGTAATGCCATTCATTATTCAAAGAGAAATGCTGTTTCTTGACAACTCTAACTAAAGTAAACAGAAGTTCTTGTTATTTGGAACTAATGTTTTGTTGTTGTTGCTAATATGTATTAAATGTCCAGTGGTTAAATACTACAAACAGCACTTAATCATTTGATGTATATATATACTATGTGAAAATGTTGAAAGACTAGAATGAGATTCATTAAAGTAATTTTCTTTTTTACGTATTTTTATTTGTGCTTTCCTTAATTGGCCTCTCTAATTCAACTATTAGGTGAGGCCTCACTTTACCCAGTACTTCCATCAGTAGCATTTGTCTTCTATATAGTGGAACCAGGATGTAGCCAGTGTTGATGAAACAAGGACTCTTCCCCACCTCTGTTTCTCTTTTGCATCCTCCAACTCAGAAAGCACTCTGGATGCTTTGTGTTGAATCCACCACCAGATGGAACAATCTGTCTTTGGGCTTTGCATATCAAGCTGATGTAACATGGCTGCTTAGTTGATATTTAACTCCACATTGTACATACCGCATTGAGTTCATCCATTGGCCTAAGCCAGGGGTGTCAAACTCATGGTGTCATGTTGTCATCATATGACGTATCACAACTTTTTCTCCCTTCACTAAATGGGGATGGGCATGGCCAGCATGTGACGAATCCGACCTGTGGGCCTTCAGTTTGACACCCCTTCCCTAAGCTATGTGGTTTGATTGGATTTGGCCTAGCATGCTCTATTAAACCTAGCATTGCATTTTGTAAACCTTATATTGTGGCTTGGCTATTATGCCATTAGTTATAAGCCTATAATTTAAGAAGAAACAAACAATTAACATAGTGGTTGGTTTTTTTTTTTAATAAGATTCATTTAATAGTTAAACTTTCTTGTAGTCACTAAACATTATCCAACTACTAGGGGCTGCAACCAGCAGACGTAAGGGAATGTCTTTGAGCTGATTGCAAATAGCAGGAATCATTAGTTTGTTAGGCCATTTTATCAGGTAGGACAAGCAAAAGAAACTGAGTCAGGATTTGGACAAAGTATATGCTGCTTCAAGTCACAGTTTGTACACTTAGCCCTGCAGGAGCTGACACAGCTAAGGAGAATGAGCCGAAGACTGTTTTGCTTCATGCATCAGCAGCAAAACTGCCAGCTATGATCCATCGGCAGAATCTTTATTACTGAAGCCAGTGTAAGAAGCAAAAAAAAAAAAGAAACCAGCTGGATTTTTCTGATCCCAATAGTTGTTTGTAACGCTGGTTGGTTTGAATCACTAATTCCTTCTCCACTGTTACTGCAGTAAGTCCCACAGGTTGTTGGAGGGTTTGATGCAATTGGAAACCAAACTGTGGAGGGAGATAAGCAGCCTTTTCAGCAAGATGAATACTAAGGACTAACTCTAGTGTAACTATTTTACTCCAGAGGGAAAAGTACATGGAATAATCAGTGTAAAAAATGCTGTGTGGAAAAAGGGAGAGTAGAGTGCATGGGAAAGTTTATGTGAAAATGCTTAATGGTTGATTAGTCATTCCATGTGAAATATCCCTGGCTCATTATGACATAACAAGGAAGGCAGTCATCTTTAAAAAAACAAAAGCCGGAAAGTGGCTACCAATCAGAGTCCAGAGGTGAAAAACTTCAGATACTAGCCCTTTGGTAACACTGAAGAGCTAAACTCCACAAAGCAGGAGCTGACCAAAACAAAAACTTACAATTGATTTGTATTTAATTAACATTACAAATAATGACTATAATTATTCTCCATGATGCATTCAATAATTTATTCCTTCTAAAAACACTGAAAGATATAACTTGGTAACAAGTTCTGAGTAAGTACAACCAAGGCTTTGAGGAACTATTGGAGCCTCAGGTTGTACAATAGCACTTAGACCTATATTTATTTATTTATTTATTAAATTTCTATGCCGCCCTTCTCCCGAAGGACTCAGGGTGGCTTACAATAACATAAATAGACAAGAAATATAAAAAACATAAATAGACATATACAAACAACAAAACATTACATTTAAAAAGGGGCAAAATCCAATTAAAATACATAATTTAAAAGTTAAAACTAATTTTGATTTTTCCTGGCAGAGAAAGGCAAAATGGTGTTTTCAGATATTCTGGACTGTAGTTCTCATCGGCTCCAGCCAACGTATCTGATTAGAAGAGATGGTAGAAATTGGAACTGAAAACATTTAGAAAGCAGCAGCCTCTGGGCCAAGCGGGATATGGTGCTAAATTCATCCTTGCCTTTAATGCACAACAGGCTTTTAAAAAAATGAACCCAGCAACCATAGGAGAGAGGAAAAAATAATTGCTGGGTTCCATGGAAAAATCGTACCATTCTGAATTAAAAGTTACACAGATGTAATATAAAAGAAAGCTGTTATGATGTAATAGCCCTTTGGTTTGTTCACTGAATGAATCCAAGATTTTCAGTTCACCTCTGTGAAGAATCAGACCCAGTTAATAAAGGGGTTATGATGTACATTGTGAGATGTTCCCTTTTCTAAGCTGACATTTGAGGTACCCTTTTTATATGTGACAGTGAAATCCAAAAAGGGAGCAAAGATCAAGTTGTGACACATCCCATAGTGGACATTCTAATTGATCTCATAGATCCTTAGTTAAAACCTAGTGAAATATCAGACTGACAGTGTGTCACCTTTGATTGGCGAGGAAGTTCTGGCTAGAGAGGACAATGGGTCTGACCCAGCAGTGTCAAAACAGAATACAGAGAGTCTGCGGCTGGCATTTGTTATCTTAGTGCTGGAAAATTAATAAGGAACCGGCAGAAGATATTGAAGCCAGAACTATAGCCGGGCCAAGAACTGAAATGGCTCGGTGGCAGACAATAGATGGTATCCATTCAAAGATGAAAACAGAAGCTAGGACCACAGAAATCACTGATCGCTAAAGCCAAATTGGTATTAACTGGCATTTGTCATGAATCAGAGTGAGACAGCAGCCCAAAACCTGTTGAGCCCCTGAGCAGAAGGAAGGCTTCAGGTTAAGCACTTCTGAAGATGATACCTCCTTTATCCCTGTGTGGGAATAACTGTTCAATTGATGCCAAGATAAGATTTGTAATACAAATAACAGTTTAAAAGATTAGATTTTTTCACAACTAATCATGGGAAGGAAAGAAAACGAACTAAACTGCCTTCTTATAACCTACGTGGCAGCCGATCTTACTTCCATTCAGAACATTTCAGGGCTGAGTTTTAGACTGAGAATTAAGCTTCTCAAACATCTCACTGGTTCCAAACACTGAAAATATGTTCTTGAATCTAAGCCAGTGGTTCTCAACCTGTGGGTCGGGACCCCTTTGGGGGTCGAACGACCCTTTCCCAGGGGTCGCTTAAGACCATCGGAAAATACCTATTTCCGATGGTCTTAGGAACCGAGACGCCACTCCTCTACCCATCTCCAGGCGAGTCTAATAGGTCCTATTTCCAAGTAGGCGCCGTAGACTCTGATTTTCGTTAGATGTGGGCCAT
>JANHFM010007772.1:12175-26899 GCA_032468115.1 Grayia smithii | reverse complement strand
CACATATTTCTGATGGTCTTAGGAACCGAGACACCACTCCTCTATCCGTCTCCAGGCGAGTCTAATAGGTCCTATTTCCAAGTATGCACTGTAGACTCTGATTTTCACTAGATGTGGGCCATTGCGCTTGTGAAAAAGGTCAAGGAAACACTTGCCTTTCAGGTGTTTACAATTCATAATAGTAGCAAAATTACAGTTATGAAGTAGCAAGAAAAATGTTTTATGGTTGGGGGTCACCACAACATGAGGCATTGTATTAAAGGATCGCAGCATTACGAAAGTTGAGAACCACTTATATACCACTTTATAGTGCTTTACAGCCCTCTTTAAGCAGTTTACAGGGTTAGTTTACAGACTGCCCCAACAATCTGGGTTCTCATTTTGCCAATCTCGGAAGAATGGAAGGCTGAGTCAACTTTGAGCCGGTGAGAATCGAACTGCTGGCAGCTGACAGAATCAGCCTGCAATACTACATTTTAACCACTGCGCCACCACGGCTCTTCCATAATGATGGAATTGGATATGCCAGAAGTCAACTTGTTCACAACTGCAAGAAATAGACAGTTATCTGTGGAGTCAGGTAGCAGTGAATAATGGATGTTGTCATCACACAAATAATGCAAATTATGAGCTTTCATCAAACATCGTGATATCATACAGAAATATGACTTGATTTATGACCTGATGCATGTGGTATTTTAACATAATTGTGGCTTGTAGAGAGTTGTGTACAAACCAGTGGTGGGTTGCTCTCGGTTCGGCCCAGTTCACGCGATCTGGTAGCGGTGACGGTGTGATGTCACCAAACCGGTTCTCCATGGCGGGAGCTGGGCCCACCCACACACCTGTACTTACATTTTTCTGCTCTGCGCATGCGCAAAGTGCTTGTTTCTAGTTTTTTTCAAGGAGATTAGTTAATGTGCATGTGCAGAGTGTGCGTTCGGCGTGCACATGAGCGAAGCGAGCATGCACATGCTGATCACGCACAAAGCGCATGCATGAAGAGAACCGGTAGTAAAGATAAGTAGAACCCACCCCTGGTACAAACCCAATGTTATATCTGTTCCAGAAGAGCAGACAGAGGTCCTATGTGCTCCATTGTATCTATATTCTTAGTCCAATGTTCACATTGCCACTGATCATAATATTATCAAGGCTTGATAAAGCAGTCATGAGTCTAGATCAGTGGTGTCAAACTCAAGGCCCGTGGGCCAGATCCAGCCCGTGGGGTGCTTAGATCTGGCCCATGGGGCCGCCCTGGAAACAGCAAAGGATTCGCCCGCAATGCCTCTGCCAGAAAAAAATGGAGCTCAGGAAGGTCCCGTGCAGCCTCCTGGGTTCTGTTTTTGCTGACAGAGGTCTAGTAAAACAAACTAAAAACAAAGCAAACTGAGAAATGTTTCCCCTTTTGGATTTGAGCATGCAAGAAGGGACAGGAAAGGGAAAGAGGAAAGACAAAGAAAAAGAAGGAAAGGTGGGAAGAGAGCAAGGAAAGAAAAATAAGAAAAGGGGAAGGAAGAAGAAAAGACGATGAGGGAAAGAAAAGGAAGAAGATTATAATGAGAGTGAGGGAGGGTCTGAGGGAAGTCCTGCCAGTACTTGGCCACCAAAGGGGCCCGCGAATTGAGTGATGTCGAGCTGGTCATGCCCACCCTGGCCACAGCCACCACGGCCACAGCCCCCTGAGGTCAAACACAACCCTGATGCGACCCTCAATTAAATCGAGTTTGACACCCCTGGTCTAGATTATCTGGATAGCATTCCTCCTAGAGACTGATTCTCCAGAAACATGTGCAAGGCATTCTGAGCTATCACCTCTTGAACAGTGGGCTATTGGACGTACAGTACTGGACATAATCCAAGCCTCAAGATGCCCATCTACATCTAATTGCTGCGGGTAGTTGCAAGCTGTCTGTCCAAATGGTCAAGATTACAATGCAGTACTTATTGCCTGTTCATTAAAATCCCTTGGCAGTGGTCAGGCTACAATAAAGCTGAATGGAGTTTATGAATATTAAATCAGTATGACTCATGATGTTTGCAAATAATCCCAACAGCACTTTTTATAGCAAAAGTGCCATGTCATCTATCTGTACTTGCTTGCTTTTTCTGTTTAAACATAGCACAAAATTGTGCTTAGGGTTTTTTTCTAACCTAACCCTAACCCTAACCCTACAGTATAGCCATGATATAATTCTAGGCATAATTAGACTGTTGACACAAGGATTTTTAAAAAATCTTATTTTTCTATATAGTTGGCAGATATGTTTAAGACCTCAGTTTTAATTAATTCTGTTTCATAGCCGTATATATTATAATTTTAGTTCTTTGGTAATGGTTAACATATGTTAATTATAGCTGGAAAGTTATTTGTAAATGTTCAACTAGTGTGGACACATAAGATATCAATTTAAATACATTAATAAAACATCACTTAATAAGTATAGGATCCCCAAAATAACGGAGTGAAATCAAGAAACAAGAACATACATTCCATTTCAATTCTTAAATCCTATATTCATTTGACTGATTTCTGAATTCATTTATCTTCTGCATGTACAATACTTCTTGCTTGATATTAGAATCTCTTCTAAAAATATTGAAGATATGTTTCCATGTACTCAACCCTGCAATTCTCAAGTTCTTAGGACAATGCAGACTTCCCTCTGTCAATGAAGTCCTTAGCATGACAGAAACCTCTGCTATCGTGCACCCATTGTCATGTGAAGATGACATGAAAAGGGCAGTTTAAGGGAAAGTACAGAGCTAAATTCTACCATTAATTTGAGAGATGCTATTATGAACTTAAGAGATCCAGTCTCACATGAACTGGTAAAGCATAAAAGATCATGATTCCTTACTTTGACAAGGCAGGTCTCTTCTGTTTTTATCTATGTAGTAGACAATACCTAATTAATCTGTGCAATTAATGTATCATGACACCAGAGGATGCAATGAACTAGTACGGCTATCTTTCCCAAAATGACAGTGATTTATTGGCAAAAGAGATAGCTTATTGCTAGCTTTGTCATGAGAAGCAAATTTGCTGCTTCTTTTGCTCAATTGAGCAAAAGTTTCTTTACAAAAGAGATATTTTTTTTTTATTATTATTTTTTAAAGCTCCACAATGGCTGGTTTCTTTTTCTTTATGGATTTTCTGTGCTTCCTGATTCTGGAAATAAGGAGTTCTTCATAAAGGGATTAATGAATGTTTGCAGCTTCTAATCTTAAAATTGTGTTGGGAGAAGTATTGCATGATGAAATCATGTCTTTTCCACCTTTGGAAAATGTTTTGCACTTATGGATGACTGTCTAGCCTAGATAAGTAATGCAAACTCTAGGCTTTAGAAAGAAGGATGTTTATACAGAAGAAAAAGATGACTCTTAATACTGAAATTAAAGGCTTTGGTTTAATAACTAGTCTTGCTCAAGTTAATGTATGGGAAACTCTCTCCTAATGTTAGCCCCATCACAATGAACTGATGGATAGGATAGGGTAGGGTAGGGTAGGGTAGGGTAGGGTAGAATGGAATAGAATAGAATAGAATAGAATAGAATAGAATAGAATAGAATAGAATAGAAGCTAGAAGGTACCTTGGATGTCCAGCCCACTACTTAAGCAGGAGAACCTATACCATCTCAGAGAAGTGCCTGTCCAGTGACAATCTCTTCTTAAAAACCTCCAATGATGGAGCAGCCGTGATTTCCGAAGGCAAGCTATTCCACTGGTTAATTGCCCTTACTGTTAGGAAGCTTCTCTTAATTCCAGGTTGCTTCTCTCTGATCAGTTTCCAACCTTTATTTCTTGCCATCTGGTGCTTTGGAGAATAATTGGACCTCCTCTTCTTTGTGGCAGCCCCTCCAATACTGAAATACTGCTATCATGTCACCCCCTAATTCTTCTTTTCTTTAGACTAGCCAGACCCAAAACCTGCAGCCATTCTTCATATGGTTTAGTCTCCAGGCCTTTGATCAACTTAGCTTTTTCTTTTCTGAACTTTTCCAAAGTTTGAATATCCTTTTTGTAGTATTGTGACCAAAATTGGTTGCAGTATTCAGGTCTGGTCTTACTAGGGTTTTGTAAAGTGGCACTAATACTTCACATGATCTTGATTCTATGCCTCTATTTATACGATCTAGGACTGTATTAGCATTTTTTGGGGGCGGCTGCTGCTGCACGTTGCTGGCTCATATTCAAATAATCACCCTTTGTATAGAGCTTGGTATAGAGAGCCATGGAATTGACCTTGGAGAAATTTTGCAAACACAGTTTGAGCCTGGCAACACTGTGAGAAAGAAGCTCAAAGCAGCCATACTCTAATTCACTATGGTATAAGAGAGTGGAAATAGAAAATTCAGATTTTTCAAGATTGTTATTCTAGCCTTCATCAATAAAATACAGTAGCAGTCAAACTTGCTGAGCCTGTTTCCTAACAGTTGTAGGCAGTGATGGAATTCAATTTTTTTTGCTACCTGTACTGTGGGCGTGGCTTGGTGGATGTGGCATGGCTTGGTAGGGCGTGGCAGTGGAAGGATACTGTAAAATCTCCATTCCCACTTCATTCCAGGAGAAGGATACTGCAAAATCCCCATTTCCTCCCAATCAGCTGGGACTTGGGAGGCAGAGAATAGATGAGGGTGCGGCCAGTCAGAGGTGGTATTTACCGGTTCTCTGAAATACTCAAAATTTCTGCTGCTGGTTCTCCAGAACTGGTCAGAACCTGCTGAATACCACCTCTGGTTGTAGGGCTGACAGTTGGGCTCAGAAAGAGGGATGATCACAAAGTAACCAAGTACGCTCGATTGGCAAGTTTCTTAATGATTGCACCAGTTGTTTAGCACCTTAACAAGTACATTATACTGGAGTGATTTATTTATTGATTAAATTTGTGTGCCACCTGTCTATCAAGCGACTACCAATTAAAAGCCATTGTTCCACATCTTTCCTTGTGTAACACATTTTCTGCGATACAGAACAAAAAAGGGAAAGTCGGCAGAAAGAAAATATAAAAGGATTATAAATGAAAGAAATCTTCAATCCAGAATTTATTCCTTCCTATGTATGTGAATCAAGCAGAGCAATGGCACAATATACAGAGCATAGAATCTCAAGAGGCCTAAAATTGACTCGAAGTAGAAAGCCATTGCAGAGAAAACTAATGACGAGAAGTATGAAAGTTACACTGGAAGGATGAAAAATGGTTGTGATTAGCTTAAATGTACAAAGCTGCCCCTAAATAAATTGCCCCTGGTTAGTAGATTTTCTGTTGTGTAGCCATATAAAAGATGTTGTAGCTTCCATGTAATATTTCTTCCTATTTCTTAAAGGCCTGGCATGCATCAGATGCTATTACCAGCAAGCACAATATTTCTGAAAGAAATATAGACGTGACACTACCTTTGGCACTGAGTGCCATTTAGCCAAGTTTAAGGAAAGCCTGCAAAGATTTTCCAAATCCTTAGTAATCCTAATGCTAACATTAATCTGCCCTAGCAACAATCTCTTTCAAAGCTCTCCAAAGGAGGTGACATATTTATGTACCATATCTGAGCACTGTTTAATCCCATTTCTCCAAGGTTATCCCATTTTGTTTTTAAATTGGGTTTTATAACACCAAATAATTAAAAATATTTTCCTGCAACTGGATGCTGTTTGACTAAATTGAACTACAGCGCCCAACATAGTTGATGACTACGGATTATGGGGGTTAGTATAGGAATGGGAGAATGAAATGAAGTATTTTTATGTTGGTTCTTTCTTGAAGGACACCATTGATTTTAGCAATATGTTCCTACTTGCCTGCCAGCTATTCAATTGTTGTGTAAAAGGCCATTTTATGTTGGATTGATTCCACTCTGATGAAGTTTATAACAAAATCAAGGGCTTTTATCTGTGTCACATACAGATTTTTCAAATGTCTGTACCTTTTCCTGACTCAGAAACTCATTTTAGCGTTTTCCTTTAGATATACCCTCTTTGATGTCAGCCAAATGGAGAGAATTTTGTTCAGTGGGGAGGCCGTTAACTGTCTCACAAGGAAAACAATAATGAAGGCAAGATATTCTACAAGTTGGAAAAACAAGCCAAGAATCCAATAAAATGTATGGGAAGCACATCTTGGGAAAAAGAGAAGGAGGAATATTACTCTAAAACCATACTCAGATCTTGACCTTATAGTCATTTGGAAAGTTTATAAGATCCCCTTTCACCTCCTTTCCTTAGGCAATACAGCTGTCTTGCCATGACACATCATAAGCGCAACTGTAATAGAGTTGAAAGAATGGAATTGTGAAGTATATTTTAATTTCGTAGTGTCAATGTTGTTCTAGACTTATGTGCTTATATAGCTTATATATTTTAATGTTGTAAGTGGTCACATATCAGATTTGTGCTTTTGATGGTGGAATGTTGCAGAACACTTGGACTGGATGCCTGCTAAGTATGATACAAAAAGATTCAGGGTGGTAAGGGAAATTTAGAAAAAGGGAGGTCAAGACTCTTTCCCCTCCTCTAGGCACATGACATATAAGCATTGCCAAAGTGACAGAAATATTTCTGGATCTTAAAGCTGTTTATAACACATGGAATTCATTCATGCCTAGGTTAATAAACATCTTTTGGAGGCCTGCATTCCACATGTGTACTCCAGATATAACTGAACTAGTTCTAGTATCTATAAAACAAAAGCTACATTCACAAGTTGTCTTTGGAACAATCTGTTCTTGCCTAATTTAGATAAAACCTGTATCGGGCATCCTAGTGGATATTACAACTCTCAGCTGTGATAGTTCACTTCGTGTATTTGACTCATGCAGTTTTGGGAATGTAATCTGCATATTATTATGGGTCTGGAAGGGCTTAGGTTCCACGTGTAGTGTATCAGACATAGTAGCTACATTCGTCCATGTAATTAGTTTCAGTGATCATGGGAGTGTTGTCATATAATAAAACATACATTTAAAAGATGGTCTTTTATATGTGTACACAGGAGGAGGATTATCCATGATTTATAAAACCCTGGAGTATGCAAAATACTTCAGGGTACTCTACAGCAGGCAACAGTCTGATCCCTTGATCCTCAGCAAGTTCCCCCATTCACATGATTTCATTTTCTTTTTAAACAAAAGATGATATACATTTAAACATAATCAAATGTTAGTTGACTTGTAGCAATGCAAAGTGCCAGATTTTAGCAGGATCTTGCATCTGCAAAAATTCTTTAGGTGTCATATAGTCCAGTAATCATTCTTAGATAGTAAAAATGATGTGTGTTTTGCAACCCAGTGCTTTGTTTGGAAAAGTGCCACTTGTCAATAAAAAAAGAGGCAAATTCATAACAAATGATAGAGAGACTATTAGAATGTTTAGACAGAACAGCTGGGAGTCACTCAGCTTGTTTGGCTGTTATATGCCTTTCAGATGAGTCACCCACTGAAGTAGAGGAGCAGAGCTTAAGAGGTTCTAACCTTGCAGCTCAGAAGTCAGTCATCTGTTGATGGGACTTAGAAAGATTAGGATCTGTGTGACATGAGCCTGAAGTTTTGGCGCAGTCAGATAATTAGCTACCTGTTGTAGAAACCGAGCAACAAGCTAAGTTGGCAGTTTCAGAGACTGAGAAAGAAAAGATCTTAGCCCTTGCACTCACAGAAAAATCACGCTAGTAGAATAAGGACATTAAATGAAATTCTTCAAAAGGAAAAGGGGATGATTCAGTAAAATAGACACGCCTGAGGTAGGACTATATAAAAAGAGCTTGGGAGTCACACTTTTGTTAGCACAAATCTTTCTCATCTTGAACCTGATTTCCTGTGCCATTTCTCTTTCCCTCATTGATCTTTATTGCTTGCATCTTCAATTTTTCTGCCTAGAACTTCAGCTTCTGAAGTAATCTTGCTTATTTTGTGCGTGTGTGCTCTCACATTCTGTCACTAGTCCTGGGAGCTTTATACCTGCCATTAATACCGACGTCCTGAATTTATAATTGCTGGCATAGGGTGTTGGTCAGGTCCAATGATGGGCATTTGTGAGTTCACCCATGACAAACTTTCATTTGTGTCCACTGATTAAAAAATATTTGCTTTAGAATAGCCTATCCTGCTTTGTTGTCCTTTACAATGTGCTGCAATTTTCACCCAGTTGTTTTCCAGCCAACATCATCTGTAGTCATGATGACAAATGACTGTGGGATTTGAGCCTTATTTGGAAGGCATTTTATGAGTGACTTTCTTCCAGCAACAACTTTAGTAGCTCTGAAAATGCATCTGTTATCTTCTAACGTTGGGAAGCTTACCTTATGATATGCCTACAATTACCGTGACTGATTTATCTGATACCTACAAAACATCAACAAAAGCTTTGTGAGGAGAATAGAGAAGCTTCTTTTAAAGACCACCTCTCTTTTCTTCTTTTTATGGAAAGGAAGAAGAAAGGAGGGGAACTGGTATGGAGGTAATACCTTGCAACTAAAAATGGAGTTGACAGCTCTAGCTTTTGAAAACATGTAGCTTTAATAAAGAACAAAATGTGCTGGTAAACTCAAGTTAGATGTGCTAGTGTTTGTATGCTGAAGGGTTGTTGGTTGGAGAGAGTTCTGGAGAGCTTTGCTGAAATTAGTTGCTGGGTAAAATCCTGACAAGTTTATTTTACTTGTCAAGCATGTATAAGATAACAGGTATAAGTATAAACACGATTATGAATACAGGAAATGGATATGAATAAATAGGGACAGAAGGACAGGGACAGTAAGCACATTGGTATGTTTATGCACACTCTTTACAGACCTCTTAGGAATGGAGTGAAGTCAACAGTAGATAGTATAAGGTTAAAGTTATGGGGGTTAGGGGATGAAACCACAGAATCAAGGTATGCGTTCAAAGCACTGACCACTCTATTGCTGAAGTCGTATTTTCTGCAGTGGAGTTTGGAGCAGTTTACCTTAAGTTTGTATCTATTGTGTGCTTGTGTATTGTTGCGGTTAAAGCTGAAGTAGTCATTGACAGGTAGGACGTTATAGCAGATAATTTTGTGTACTAAGTTTAGGTCAGACCAAAAGCGGTATAGTTTTAAGTTGTCTAAGCCCAAAATTTCAAGCCTGGTGGCATAAGGTATTCTGTTGTGAGCAGAGGAGTGGAGGACTCTTCTCAGTCCAATATCTCTGGAGTCGTTCAATTGTATTAATGTGTAATATGCAGTGCAGGTTCCAGACAGATGAGCTGTATTCAAGAATTGGTCTAATGAATGTTTTGTATGCTCTAGTTTGCAGTACAATATTACTAGAGAAGAAGCTATGCAAGATTAGGTTAACAACACTTAATGCTTTTTTGGAAATGTTGTTACAGTGGGCTCTGGCACTTAGATAATTAGATATAAGTACTCCAAGGCCCTTGACAGAGTGAGGGTCATCTACGAAGTCATGTCCACCCAGCTTCTATTTTGTGTTCTGATTTTTTTTGGCCAATGTGTAAGACAGAGCATTTGTTGGTTGAGATTTGAAGTTGCCAATTGACCATTCTGACACATAGTCAAGGTCTTTTTGAAGGGTAGCAGCATTGTCGGTGGTGTTGAATAGTTTTACATGATCAGCAAAAAGAATGCAGTTGCTTATAATATGATCGCAAATGTCATTTATGTAAAGTATAAAGAATATGGGTCCTAAAATGCTGGCTTGGGGGGCACCACTGTTAACAGGTGCAGGATTTGACAGGGCACTCCCTATTTTGACCACTTGTTGCCTGTTTGACAGGAATGCAGCTATCCAATTATGCAGGGGTCCAGAAATACCATAAGATTTTAGTTTTAGAAGTAGTTTGTCATGTACCACTGAATCAAAGGCTTTAGAGAAGTCTATGTAAATTGCATCCATTGCTTTGCTCTGGTCAAGTTGTGTAGTCCATATGTTTTTGCAGTGTAGGAGTTGCAGATTACAGGACAATTTCCTGAAACCAAATTGTTTGTTAGAGAGTAGGTTGTTTGTCTCTAAGTG
Organism: Grayia smithii; assembly: GCA_032468115.1. NCBI lineage: Eukaryota > Metazoa > Chordata > Lepidosauria > Squamata > Grayiidae > Grayia > Grayia smithii. The sequence continues at coordinate 16,916 of JANHFM010007772.1, read as the reverse complement.
CAGGGTAATGGATTGGTTTATGATTGATTCCATGACTTTGCAGGTGATGCAACATAAGAGATTGGTCTGTAATTTTCAACAAGGCTGGGGTCTCCCTTTTTGAAGATAGGGATGACTGTGGCTAGTGACTATAGGTTGGGCAAGGAGCTGGTACTGAAAGATTTTTCAAAGATTATGCATAGAGGTTCTGCTATGACAGTGGAAAGCTTTTTAAAGAAGTAGGCACATCATCCATCAGATAGAAATGGTTTTAGGCTGCATAGTGCCTTTTCAACATTATCTTCTGTAAAATAGATATATATTAGATCGTTGTAATATGACTAGGAAATATGGGGCATAAGCCATTGCTATTTACAAAGACTGAGCTGAAGAATGTGTTAAAGAGGTTGGCTTTAATGGTTTCATCATTACAGTCTTTACCGTTAGGTCCTTTTAGGGGTGGGATGGATCTTGAGTCTTTAAGTTTGTTGTTTACAAAATTATAGAAGGTGCGGGTGGATTTTGTGCGCAGAAGGTTTTCCTCTTGTTTGATGTGATAATTGGTACATTCAGTTTTTATCTGGTGGCATAATTTTTTGTAGCGGCTTTTAAAGTTAGCTATGTAGCCAGTTTTGGTTTTTTGCCAAAGAGATTTTTCTTGGATTCGAGCTTTGTTATTGTTTTGGGTAATTTGTTTTTTCTGGTTTTGGGGGTTATTAGTGATACATATAGTTTAAGGACTCTTGACTTCGAGCAAAAACAATGTTCTAATGCAGTATTACAGCCAGTGAGTAAAATTCGCCAATCAAGAGATGAGAGGTTGGTGTCTATGAGATCATAGTTGGCTTTTTAAAAGTTATAATTGGGGATCCCATCATTATGATGATTTTTGTAAGGGTGTATATTGAGACAAAATGTTACCTAGTCTGGTAACAAAATATTTGGAAACCAACCCACAAGCTCAGAGAACATACCCTTACCCAGTGGTGGGTTGCTCCTGGCTCTGTCTGGTTCTTTAAAATTGACAATTGACAATCTGCGCATGCGCAGAAGCGTGCGTGCATGCTCCCATTGTGAACCATCAATTTATAACCTTCTAAATGGCCACTTGAAATGTTAACACACTTTTAGTAGAATTAGAGGGAAGTGTTTGTGCATGTATTTGAGTATACCTGAGAGTCAGAATTCCTGAGAGTGAAAACTTGAGTAATGATTATTAGTGAATGTTTTATAACTATCACAAAAAGGAGTTTTATTTACAGGACCTATGTTGTACTTAGCCTAGAGCAGGGGTCGGCAACCTTAAACACACAAAGAGCCACAATGTTCCTAATTGGAAGCCCTCCATTCAATTCTGGAGCTGACCAGAAGTCCATTTCCACCACCATAGAGTCTTCTCCTAGTGCAGCATCCTTTTTCCTCTACCTGTCCTAACCAAAAGCTCTTTCAATTGTGGAGCCTATGGGCGACAGGGAGCCACAGCAGAGGTATGAAAGAACCACTTGCAGTTCCAGAGCTGTGGGTTGCTGACCCTGGCCTAGAGTTAAGTACATCCTGTTTTATCTTTGATATTCTCTGAGCTTGGTTGCTTTCTTCAGACATTTCATTATCCAACTAGGTGACATCATCAGTACTAGTAGGGAGTGGTGTTTGTTCTCTGTTTTTATACAAGTGACTAGGAGCAAATCCCACTCTCTTCCAGAACTGATGATATTATCTAGTTGAGTAATGAAACATCTGCAAAACAACAACCAAACTCAGAGAGCACCAAGGACTTCACGGTTCAACCCTGACCTACAAATATCATCTTCTGTTGGTAACTACATCCTACCAGGAAAAGAGTTAATAAGCAAGAACTTCACATGTGAACAAGGAATGAGTCTGATTTAGCAATTTCATCGAAAAGTGCAGGCCAAACGAGAAAAATAGAGGAGACATGGACTACATTCTTAACTTTCTATTGACTGCTCCTTGAGGTCAGTAAGTCATGAGGTGTTGAAAAGCCAGTGTCACTCAAGTCACACTTCCACCAGAAAATGCAAACTGAACAGGAGTGAAGGAAAGCAAATGGAATGAAATATCTTGAAGGAGGTAGTGTCAGGGGCAAGTAACCAGGAACAGGACTTCAGTTCAAAGCACTTCATGTTTATTACACTTATACACACAAATCTGATCTACTAATGCTCAAGGTAAATTGGTGCTAGATAAGAATCAGTGGAATTCAAGTGGGGAGGAGGGCTGGATAGGTCTCTTCTGGGAGCAGAGCAACTCCAAACTGATGATGCATTTGATCTCACCTTCAAGCTCAGCCTGGGCCTCTCCTACAGGTAGGGCTGATCAGAACTTCTGAACAGAAGGAACAGTGAAATCTGTTGCAAGATTTGCAGCAGATGTTTTTTCCACTTACAACAAAATTCAGCTTTATTTGAAATAATATTGCATCCAAATATTAATCACTTTCCTGTAGATGCAAAATAAGTAATATATTAAAAGTTACACCATAAGACACATTTTGATTATAATTATATCCCCAATTAAGAAACAAAACACAATCTCTGTTTTCATTAAAGTCTTCATATTTCCTCTCACCTGTACTTCAATTATTTCTATTTTTAAGTTGTCCAATGCATTTTTTTTAGCTGTCAGCTTTCACCTACACAGAGTTACCTTTCCAATACTGTGCAAAAAAATATGCTGGATAACATGGTACTCTTAATTGGAGCAGACTTCGTTCTCCATCACTTCATCCTGTTCTCTGAGGTTTTGTTTTTTTGTAACTCATCCAGGGATCTAGCACGTACACTTCATGCCAACCCTGGGCAGATTAAAACCTAACACATTCTAGACTGAGAAGCAATTAGTCAGTGTAAATGAAACTTTTAATTGCATCTATGATTTATTGAGCTGGAGTTGAACCATTAAGTTTAATTCATGGATATGATCAATGAGCTGCACAGAATGGCGATTTTTTTTGTGTAGCTGTGATTGAGGAGCCACTTCCATCTGGGAGGGTTCACACCACATTTGTTCATCTCAAGGAACCATTTATACATCTGCTTTACTTAATCAGGAGGGCTGGACTGTCCTGGTTGATGCCAACCTTGCAAGATGTAAGAAGGGAATCAGTCAGCCACCAGTCTTCTTTGTCCCCAATTCTTTCATAATATCTTTTCATAGACTTCATATTTATGCTTTAAAATAACGCTATCTGTGGAAATTAGATGTGTCTTTCCAAATAAAGTCATAGACAATTCACCAAATAGCATCATTTAGATAGTCAGAGAGATAACATTTAAAAGTTTTATTGTAAATATCTTTTCATTAAAAAAATTACCCTGGAGCACTCATAACATGTTATCCATCAACACATCAATCCTGTTATTATTTAAAAAATCAATTACCAATGTCAAATTCATCCTTCAACTGCTTCTCTTTGATGTATTATATAGCTTAATCATTAAGTAAGTAACTGTCAGAAGTTTCATTTCAGTCTTCAGTTGAGTGTAGACATCAGTCTAACCATCAGGAAAAGAATGTTACCGCCTCCAAGGAAGCCCTAGTAGGAGTTTCAGAATGTTGCCTTTTGGATGGTGGTAGTATATTTCCCTAGGCAATTTTAAGTATTTATTTATTATTCTTCACATGTACAGTATTGCTTCAATTTTTTCTGTGTCCCTTGAGTGTTCTTCCTTCTAAGTTAAGTCAAAATGACGCCCTCCCCCTTAAATTTCAAAGCGAGAGGATTTTCAGGTATGAAAATTGCATCGATGCATATTTTACAAGTCACTCCACAGAACTTTTTCCAAAGATTCAAATAGTCAGGTATTATTGTTGTCTCCCTATTTCAGTAATCTGCTTAAAACTGGCTCCAAAATCACCCAGTAGGGTCACCTGAGGCTGACTGAACGTTTTCACAGTATTATCGCATATTGCATATGGAACTTCTATCCAGCCATCAAAACTATTATTTCTCCTCTTTGCTTTTGTCTCCTGCATTTTGAAATGTCAGGATTCTCCTGTCTTCTGGACCAACACTGGAGGGAATGAACTGAAGGGAAATGCATAATCTGATCCACTGGTAGTTTATGCTTCGTTGACTGCTGGACCACGCTGCATTTCTTGTACAGTTCATGCTCTTTATCAAAATATTATCAAATATCTTATCCCATAAACGACTTACAATACCTTATAGCATCATCCAACAAATACTGTGCCAATAAAGGAATAATAAAGATAGGTTTTACCTATCTTTATTGTAGGTAAATAATATATTGCTTCAATGCTGTCTGGACAATCCTAGAAAATGCTGTAAAACACTAATGGGGAAATAGCCTTGAAAGTCATTGGAATAGTTCAGCATCCATATCCACCAATTTCCCTTTTTTATTGATTTAGATTACAATCTTGTGATTACAGTATTTGAGATTAAATCCTATTGAACTCAGTGGAACACCTCTGAGTAGATATGAATAGAATTTTTCTGTTATATTTTCCAGTAATTCATGTAATACAGGTATATATATATATAATATATAATATAATATATATAATACAGGGACTTGCTGGCTCAGTGGCTAAGACGCTGAGCTTGTCGATCGAAAGGTTGGCAGTTCAGCGGTTTGAATCCCTACTGCCACATAACGGGGTGAGCTCCCGTTACTTGTCCCAGCTTCTGCCAACCTAGGAGTTCAAAAGCATGTAAAAAATGCAAGTAGAAAAATAGGGACCATCTTTGGTGGGAAGGTAACAGCGTTCCATGTGC
>JANHFM010007771.1:302854-314364 GCA_032468115.1 Grayia smithii | reverse complement strand
ACTCCCAGAAGTCCCGGCTGGGGAATTCTGGGAGTTGAAGTCCACACATCTTCCAGCGGCCAAGGTTGAGAAACACTGGGATAGAAAGAGTGGTCACATTTTAAAATCTGATGTTGGAAAACACCTCTGGGAATATTACGGACATACCAAAAAAATCAAATGGATTAGTGAACAGATCAAACCAGACACTGATGGCCATGCTCAAATCATCATACTCTAGACATATTATGAGACCCAGCTCTGAAGAAGTCTGTAATGCTGGAAAAGGTGGAAGAAAAGAGAAGAAGAAGGCAACAAGGAGTTACAGTGGTGATGGGTACATTAATGGAAGACCTGAAAGATCAGGTTAAATACAGATTATGATGAAGAAAATATACTTAAAAGTTCACAACAATATACTATCAATATACATACGTGATAGTATACGATCAATCAGTCCATTATGATTAGAACCAAGATACTTTACCTATGTTTTCCAGAAAAAATGCTCCTGATTTCACTCATTTGTAACAATTATGCAACACGGTAGTTTGTCATAGTGGTATGTCAGTTGCTGCATTAAAAAAAGGCCAGACTGACTTTTGTCAATGGGTGTGAAGTCCTCTTAAAATAAAAATACAATAAAGAATGTTAACAGGGAGGGAGATAATAGGAGAATATCCTAATTGTGTAGGGCAAGAGGAGAAGGAACTTGTTCCTCATCTAGGGCTGAGATCTTCCCATGTCATTACTTGAACCAGCTTCTTTGCCCCCAATGATTTTTAAGCAAGGCTTTCCACTAGTTGTAATTCGTTTTTAAACAACCGTTAATGAACAGGAATACTGTATCAAAATGTGGTCTTGGAGGTGGAGGAGTGTTCTTAACTGCTGCCAACCAAAGGACCCAATGCAGAAATTCCATCTCTCTGTATTTAATCAGTTTTTGTGACAAAAAATAAATAAATAAAATGAAAAGCAAACACAAAACATTATTGTGTGAAAACCCAACAGCTGCAGAATTCTGTGTACAAGGCAAGGTGACTTCATAAAAAGAAACTCTACCTAGAAACCTGAGAGTGTGTTACTTTTGAATAGGAAGAAGTATTGCTTTTTGCTTTAAGAAAGAGATAGTAGTTGATGTTGATTTATCTATAACAAGCAATTTTGAGACACTTGCTTATAAGACATATTTTCTACAGCCCATGAATGCATGAAAAGGGATGCTATTTATATTTCTGCATCATAGTGCTTGGATATGTTAGCTGTTCCCTGCTAGTAGCGATGTGATTGAGATTTCTGAGATTGTGCAGTTTCAACATAACCAGCAGATGTTTGTTTAGAAAAGGTTGTTCTAACCTACCCTCTGCATCTGGAGTGCTACTGTACTTACTGAAAGGAACATGAATGTCCATAGGCCTCTATAGTATATTTGCACGCCACCTGCAGGCTAAATGATGTATTGCATTGTACTCCAGCACCAAAGAGTGGCCCAACAGTGCTACAAGTGTTTTGAATAGCCTTGGGCATGCTGAAAATGCCTTGGTAACAATGATGCCCTTGCTGCTGCCTTTGTAAATGGCTTAACTGGATGTTAAACAGTTGGTGGCATTTAAATACAACTGGGTTCTCCTGCCATCCTCTCCCAATCATCACAACCAAAGTATTCTCAAAACTCAGGACATTATTAGGTCAGTTAAAGATATAGTGGGCATGGTGGGATGTCCAAGTTGAATCTAAAGGACTTGTTTCAAGTGACTCTAGAGCAGAATCTGCACTACAGAGAATCAACAGCCTCTAGCTTGCCTCTTTTGTTGCTTGCAATTCCATTATACTTATGGAATTGTTTACTTTGTTTGGAAGGGGGTTTCGGTTGTTTGAATAATACATTTTTGACCAGGCTACCTACCAAAGATGATTAGAGAGGCTGCACACAGTCAACAATGTTTGGAGGGGAGATTGGGTCTGCACTACTCAGCTGTTCCACTCTTCCTTAGTGCCTGTAGCAGGGCTGCTGTTAAATAATTAGCCGTGCAGCTCTGTGACAATCTTTTTATTTACTCAGGCCCACTGAGCTTGGGGGAATTTATTTCCAAATAGGATTACAGATTAAATCAATCTTGCCATGGTTCATACATTTCTTAAGATGCAGGGTATGTCCTATGGATGACTTTCAGACCACGCCTAAGGACTCTGCTTAGCAGGGAAAGATGCAGCATAACACACAGACCAAAATTACAAGTTGTATTTTTTTTGTCTTCTGCTTTTTGCCGCTTTCAGGGCCCTGACAAATCTCGATCACAGCTTCTGATAGTTGACCGTAGCTATGATCTGGTGTCACCACTTCTTCATGAGCTCACCTTTCAAGCCATGGCCTATGACTTGCTCAACATTGATAGCGATACTTACCGGTGAGAACTATTGTGTGGGATGAAGAATGAATAAGAGTAAAAGAATTCTGTGCCTTCCCACTAGACCGCAACCCAATGTTTCTTACAGAATATTACTCTGTTGCCTTCCTTCAGGTATGAATCCACAGGAATCAGTGACTCCAAGGAAAAGGTAGTACTCTTGGATGAGGACGATGACCTCTGGGTACAACTGCGCCATATGCACATCGCAGACGTATCCAAGTGAGACCCTACCCAACTACTCAGCCCTACATACAACTGCCTGGTTGCCTGATGAGTTTGTGAACCAGCCAGAACAATGGCTAGAGCGATATAACCCTGCTGGAGCCCTTCTTCCTAAACTCCCATTGGTGTCCATTGAGAAGGGGGGGGGGGGAATGTTGCTTCCACCACTACCTTCTGTTCCAGAATTACAGCCATTTCTGGTGCAGAGAGCCCTGGACTTTGAAGGCTGCACAGAGTCCATTGTTGTGGGAGATATGAAGACTTGCATTTTTAGGATGAGTGTTTGTATTTGACCTTGAATGTGACCTCCTTCCACAGGAAAGTGACTGAGCTCCTGCGTACCTTCTGTGAAAGCAAAAGGCTAACCACAGATAAGGTAGGATGGCCAGCACCTCATCTTGGCTGTGATTTGCCTTCCTGAGAGACACGAGGGGGGGAGGGGGGGCTTGCATTCTACATCTTGCAAGCTCGGTTTCTTTGGTTCAGGTTATGTGACAGTGAAAGAAAATATCAGATTGCTGTTTGGTTTTTCAAGGAAGGAAAAACAACCTCACTTAACTAGGTCTCATTTGTTTTGGACAACATTTTGAAAACCCAGTTATGTGCACAAAGCACAAGAAAGGTCAAGAGGTGCAAAAACAAGAAGGCCTTTGGGTACACCAAGATGAGGAACCTTCAGGCAGAGCAGCAAAAGTGACATTGAAGTCATTTTGGAGAATAAGGTTATGGACTAACATTCCCCCACAGAACTTTCATACAAATGGAAATTCTGGACAAAATGACTTATTTCCATTCTTCAAAGTTTTAACATTAAGTTTCTTCATGCATCTTGAGGGATTGCTCTAGAAATTTAAGGCTTAATTAGCCAAACTTAAAAGATAGAGGAACCATTAGCCTGTAGGTCTTGTAAGACAGCTTTCATTAACCTGAATGCCCTGCACATATCTTGGGGCTAAATCCAGGATATCTAGGAGTATTAGGAGCTTATTCAAGTCAGGTTGTAGGAAGCTGTTGTAAGATGAGAGAGCTGCTTTTATCTGAAATTTTACTATCACTTGGATTACCTTTATGTTGAGTTTGTCATGGGCAATGGCTGTTTTTCTTTCTAGGCTAACCTTAAAGACCTCTCTCAGATCCTGAAGAAGATGCCACAATACCAGAAAGAACTTCACAAGGTAAAAACTGCAAAATGTATCATGTGCCTGTACTTAATTATTTGTGTGCTGCAGTCAGTTATATAAGTGATTTAAAATACGTCAATCCTATAATCACTCTCTATCAATTAGCATAATTTTTAGAGTACACTGACAGTGCAAATTGTTTCATGTTCTAAAATGTCTAAATCTGACACTAAAAGGCTGAATAAAAGCAACATAGCCTCTTGCACCAATCCAAAATCAGATCTGGACATGTTCATCTACATTTAATTGCTGAGCTAATATATTTCTGATTCATGCGGCAAATCCAATATTAGGGGAAAAAAACTTTTTCCCATTTATAGATATAGAGGTCTATAATATTTCCAGCAGTAAGTATGTTTGCTTCACCCTGCCTTCTGGTTCTTTGACTTCAGCTGACATGGTACAGTCTTCCCAGTTCTTTATCTGCGAACCTGTAGAAACATGTATGAGTTTACAACTTCTAAACTAAAAAGTTTAATTCCTTTACCCATCTATGTGTATCTAAATGACCTGGCTAAATTTAAGCTCTGGAAGAATTGAGGCAGGACATGGATTGTATACAGTACCTTATAATATGACAGTTCCAAAAGACTACAGTCCCCATTGTTACGATTTCCACAAAGCTTAGCCAATCCCACCTTGCCACTATTCTCATACTTTCTGAATGTTCTGCATCAAAGTACTGCTGCTTCCTTGAGCTTCTATGGAAGGTAGCTGTTTTTTTGAGAACCATATTTGATTGTGAGCAAGATACCTCTCATTGTGTGTTGTGTTCAAAATCATCATTTTCTACATACTGTGCTGAGCCAAAATCTTTACCCAGAGACACCCTGAACATCTCATCTCCCCCTTCTCTCTCTTTCTCTCTCTCCCTCTCCCTCTCTCTCTCTAAATAGCCAGATTTCTGGTTGTTAAGATGTGTGTATAATTGCCACAAATGCTCAAGCTCTTCAGCCAGCACTTCCAAAGATGTAAAGGATATTGGGTAGTCAGGGCTGGGGCCATTGCACTGCCAGAAGTACAAGCAGGACAGATTGTGCAGAATAATCACAGGGACCAGCTTAACTCATTTGTATAACTTGTATTGATCATTGGCATTTCTAGCTACGACAGAATGTAGCTATTTTTTCTGGAGTCCCTTGGATCTTGCCTTGTTCATTATCTACAGGCAACTTTTTGTTCATTGGAAAAACTTCAATGCTGGCAAAAAGCCCACTTTTTACCATCCTTTTTCATCCTGCAGTATTCCACCCATTTGCATCTGGCTGAAGACTGTATGAATACCTTTAAGGGCACCATAGAGAAGCTGTGCAGCGTGGAGCAGGTAGGCACACTAGGAATTCAGGGGAAGTGAGAATAAGAGAGAGCAGCCATCACAGCCCAATGTATTCACAGTGAAGTACAACCTACTTTGAGTGTCTCCCTCTCTTCCCTGAAAAGGTGAAAAGGATTGATTCTGATGGGCATCTCTTCTCCTTCCTCACAGGACCTGGCCACAGGGGCAGATGCTGAAGGGGAGAAAGTCAAGAACCCTATGAAGAGTATCGTCCCAATTGTCCTTGATACCAGTGTGGAGGCATTTGATAAGATTCGCATTATCCTGCTCTGCATACTTCTCCAGAATGGTACCATTGCTGGATAACTTCTCTCTCAGCTGCCTAGGTTAGGGAAAAGGTCCCCTGCAAGGACCAAAAGGAAGAGAAATTTCAGGGTGCTTCTTGCCCATAACTGGATGCCATGTTCTCACAACACTGCTGGGTGTTATATCTGTCTCGTAGGAGGTGTAAAATCCCCTCTATGACTAGCTATATCAAACTCATAAGTCTCAGGTGATTGTCTCAATTGCCATTTTAAAGTCCTCTGAGCCACCACAGAAAAGAAGGTCCTTACTTCTGTTGTTATTTTTTGTTTCTACAGAACAAAAAAATAAAGCATAAAAATCCATAGTAGCACAATCAGAACCATCTCACTCATGGTTAGTGCTCATCCACTTCCACTCCTGGGTCATGAAATCTGAAATAGCAACAGAAACAGAGAGAAGTGCTAGGCTGGCCTAGAAACCAGGAGACTAGGAGTTCTAGCATGCCTTAGACATGAAGACCATCTTGTGGGGAAACTAGGCAATGACTTACAACCGAAAAATGTAGATTATGCTAAGAAGCAGAAGAAATAGAATCACAAAAAGATTTACCGGGAACCTGTAAAAATTGGTGAGAACATTGAGTTGAAAAAATAGAATAGAATAGAATTCTTTATTGGCCAAGTATGATTGGACACACAAGGAATTTGTCTTGGTGCATACGTTCTTAGTCTACGTAAAAGAAAAGATACATTCGTCAAGAATCAAAAGGTACAACACTTAATGATAGTCATATTGAAAAAGTAGTTATATAGAGCAAGTTAAAACATTGTGGTATTACCAGATACAAACTGATATAGCTTTGGAGCATAACACACCAGATTTAGCAGTGGTTGAGAAAAATAAAGTATGGATGATTGATGTGGCAACAGCAGGGGACAATATAATAGAAGGCAAAGGGTATCAAACTCTGGATGACTCTGAGCTGTATTCCTTTTACTTAGGCATTAACGAGGAAAATCTCACCAAGCTCATCCAACATGCCAACATCCAGCAGGAGAGAGACATCCTCTACAATATGCACTGTCTGGGAGCCGCCATCATGCCAGAGGTATTTCACATACATATCTGCCTAGTGACCTTTGTTGGGCAGGTAGCTTGTGCCTGTGCAGTTTGTGCATAGTTAACCACTTACTACTGCAGTCTGAATGATGGCCCTGGCAGTTCAAAGACAAGGGTAACCCCTGGCTATCCTATTGATGAAGACGAGAGTCTCTTTTATTTAGTCTGCCAATGTTGTATGTTTCTCTCTACTCATTCTTCTCTCTGCTCTTTTCTTCACTTGCCTGTCTCTCAGCCTGTCCTGCTGGAGCCATTTAGGTAAGCCACTCCATCTTCCTCTAAACACTGAACTTTCCTGAACCATCTTGTCCATCCCCTCCTGTCTTTCTTCCAACAGGCCAGGTTCCTGCTCTTTTTATTTTTTAATGGGGTTTTCTACTCACAGGACACAGCTGGAAACCTGAAGCCTGTGAGGAAAGTGCGGTTAGAGCCTACTTACCAACTCTCCCGGTGGATTCCCATTCTTAAGGATGTCATGGAGGTACACAGAAGGAGTGAGAGGGAGCTGGCTGCTTTGAGTGTTGGTTGTGTACTTGAAGGTGGATTCAGCTTCAGTCCTGAGACAAACTCAGTTGAGAATCCATCTACCCTGTGTATCTTTGTGACCTGGATTGCACAAGAAAAAATATTAAGCTCTTGCCATAGAAAATAAACAAAAGATAAATCACGAAGTCCTTATTACTATGTCGATCTGTAATCCAGATCCATTGTGCAGCCAAACTGCACAACTTTGACTTCTTGTTCAGACAGTAGTTGTGGTTAGGATGAAATTTTTGAGAATAGAACTCCCCCAGGGAAAAAGACAAACAGAGATGGCTGTGTCCAGACATGCAAACTGAGCAGCCAGGATCAGCCATATGGCTTCTGTAGCCTTTTACATAATCCCAAGTTTTATCAAACCAGAAAAAAAGGGAATTTGTCTTTTTACTTTTGCTCATCTTGACACAGGATGCCATTGAAGACAAGCTGGATAAGAAGGTCTGGCCCTATGTGTCTTGCCCTGCCCCTGGTCCCTGTTCCCAAACTGCTGTGAGGTAAGTGATGCTCCAAATAGAAGAAAGCATAAGGCAGCACAATTTTTAACCCAGAGACCAGGTCTAAATCTAAATGATAAGGAGAAAATGTACTTGCCTCTTAGTTAAAGATGTTTGCTTTTCCACATAAACTTTGTTGAAGAACACTCTCACATCATGTATGCTCCTGCTTGAATGAATTGTAGGTACAACATCACCTGTCCTTGAACGGCTGAAGAGTATATGATAGAGCTGATTCTTTCTATGTACATTTGGGAGGGTGGGATCCTTCATTTCTTGGGCCTGCTTTGGTGTTGCATGTTCCTAGAGAGCTGTCTAGCATGCAAGGAAAGGCTGTTTTTCGCAGATTGCTAGGCTGACAGTCTTTTTGCAGATGGTTCCTCTGCCCACATCCATTTTTGTCTCACAGTGCCCGTTTTGGACATTGGCACAAGACCAAAACAGCAACTGAGTACAGGACAGGACCCCGTCTTATTCTGTATGTGCTTGGAGGTGTTACCATGTCAGAGATGCGTTGTGCCTATGAAGTCACGGAGGCTACTGATGGAAAATGGGAAGTGCTGATTGGTAAGTGCACAGCTAGTGGATAGGCTGATTCTTCACATGTGCCTTATTTTTTATGGGTGCCTGTGGTAATCCTTCTTTTCCCAACAGGGTCATCCCACATCCTGACCCCCAAGCAGTTCCTGGAAGATGTACGCAACCTGACTGAACAGACACCCCTGAAGACCTAAAACTTCTAGCCCCTAAGAGACTTGCTGGCAGCAGTTCCATCAGCTACCTTTTTCTTCAGCAAGATGGCTTCTTCCTCATCAATGTCTTTGTTTGAACTCTTCTGAGGCTGAGCCAATCTTTAGCCAGCTATCATGATTGAATTGACACTGGAAGGACCTCGCCCAGGCCTAGCCTGAAGATAAGGATTCATCTTCATCTCTTATTATGATGTGGTTTCTGGACACCCTTTATTTTTCTGCTCTCCCACAAATAAGGGAAGAAGGAGGGGCTATGTAGTTCAGGAATAAGTCTCTCCTGTTCTTGCCTATTTGTTCCATTACATGAGGACTTGCCAAGAAATCAGTTCTTTTGACTTGACCTACACAACTTTGAGGGCTTTCATCAGAACCTGTTTTTTTGCTTTTCTTTTTTCCCCCCAGCAAAGGAAATAGATCAACAAAAGTGATTGCTTGTTCCTCCTTTATGGAAATGTTCTGGAACAAACTGTCATTTCTGGATTCCCACATTTAGAAGCTTGGCTATTCTTTTAACACTTAGCTTGAAAGGATGATTGATTGCTGCTTTTAAAAAGCGGGAAAGATGATTTTGCTGAAGAGGTTGTGTGCTGTCTTAGTTATAAAGCTTGCATAGTTCAGCCAAGGAATCTCAGTCTTTAAAATAAATATGAAACTCAAGATTGTTGGCATTATCTCTTCAGTAGAGGAGAATTCAAGCTGTGATAGTTAGGCAAGAAGATAATTTTTGCTTCCCATATAAAGAATTGGGTATTTCAGCCTTCATCTTGGAAAAGTTACTGTGCCAGTTGAAAACAGTACTCTTTATGAGTCTCTTTATTTTGGCCTTGTACCACAACATACTACAAGGGGCTTCCTGATAACAGCATGGAAACAATAGGCGGCCAAAAATGTGGCAGCAAGACTGTTCACCATGATGCAGTGAGATGTATACTACTGCTTTACACTCCACAAGTGTCTTTGTTTGTATTTCTGGCCTTAGTTTAAAATGTTGAAATTAAACATTTAACCAGTGCTGTCTCTTTTCATACATGCTGTCCAAATTGTCTTCACAATACCTTCAGATATTTAATGTATTTATTATTAAAAGATGTTACAGTATTTTAAGTTTAGTAAATTTCAATAAATGTATAAAGGTTATTTTCTGTAGAGTTAAAAGATATTAGGGATATTTTCAGATGGTCCAACTCAGACATCTTCCCAAAAGGTGAGGTGGAGACCATGATGACACTCGTCCTAAAGAGACTTATCTGGCATGAATGATCATCTTGGAGCCAGAATAAGTTGCCTGTGAAAATAAACAAGGCTGCATCTTTGTTTTTGGTTTTTGTTTTAATCTACATTTGAACTGTTTAGCTCTTTCTGTGGCACAGATTTATTCAGGCTTTCTTGTGTATTTGTTTCTTAATGTTTAGAGGGGTTATTGTTATGTTGCGCTATCTGATGTTGTATAAGTTTAAGCTGCATTCACTGAACTGCCCAGACAAAATGTAGCTATTGGCTGTTACAGAGAGAAATAAAAATAGAAAAAGAAGTTTTTGCTATGCCATGAGAGGAAAATAGATATGCCTTTTGATTTTGTGTTAAACATGGAGTAGCTTCACATGCTGTGATAATTGCAGGTAGAGAGGTCCTTTTTAATTAATATTTTAATGCTAAACTAATCAACAAAAGTTCAGGTATATGTAACAGTATTAAAGAATCCATATAACCTCATAATTGACAAGTACAATAATAATAAAAAGAGGAGAAATAATATGTAATTGCAAAAACTTCATATTGCTCAAAAGTTTTCTCCTTTCCCTTTTGTTGAAAAAAATTAATAAGGTTACAAGAACGTAGCAACAATCCACTACTGCAAATTAATTGACTTTGATTGTTTCCAAGTAGAATAATAAAGTACATAGAGGACTTCAACTCAAGCTGTAGATCTGTATTAAGAATCCTATTAATTCTTAAAGCTGAAAACACAATCATAACAGGGAAAGAATAATTTTTAGCAGTTAAAATTCTGAGTTACATTTACAACAGGGCGATTGTTACAACTAACCCTTATTGAAATTCTGTGATGCATCTCTGAGTAATGCAGGTAGAATATAAGTTTCTGTATGAAACTCTATGCACGTACAAGCAGAGATTTTTAGAATGAAGTCATATTTAATGTATGGAACATATCCAACTATTGCAAGAAGCAACAGTTCCTACCACCTAAAGTGTGAGTAACACAGTGCATAACCACACAAATGTATTTTAAAATGATGGCACATTATTGTGCTTCAATACTTTTGCACCAATATAGCATTGTGATAAATGTTTGCACCTGGAAATTGAAGCAGACTCATCTTTAATACATACTGAATATGAATGAATACTAGATGTTCCAAAGGCATCCATCATTATGTGGCAACATTAATGACCTGGGATGGGCTACAATGTGGCTGATGCAGACTGTTAGAAGCTATTATTTGACTTAGTGTGTGAATCAATTTCCCATTCATGCTTGTTGGATTCTGCTGTTTTTCCTATATGTTGTGGCCAGGCTTTATTTTTTCAGATTCAAAAGTACATAATACAACTTTTATGTACTTCCACCTGGCAAACTCTTGTATGATGAAAGGGGTTCAGATCTCAGTATCCTATAAGTCGTTTTTATATGATGTCCTGTTGCAGCTCTTTTTTGAACACCCCCGCACAATCTGCCCTGTGTAAAGCTTTAAGTCCTGACTCCTGCTTGGGAATTAATTGCAATTACTATCCATTTGGATAATTACTGTAAAGCAGCTGTCTTGACCTGGATAGTGGGTCGGAAGAGGGGGATGTGTGTGTGTGAGAGAAACAGACAGAGGGACAAATTGGTGCTAAATGCTTCTTTGACAGTCCCCGTATGGAGGTCTTTCTGTCTAGAAAAACAGCAAGGAAGGAGCTGCAGTATAAAATGGCTTTAGAATACTTCCGTAGCTACACTGCCAAAAGCTTCTAGTGCAAGAGTCAGATATACTTTCCCCTTCTGGCTTGGTAAAAGAAAATGACTGTCAAAAACAAAGAAAATATTTGTTTCCCAACAAGCTGGTTTAAGTCCTTTGAGCAATTTTACAGATTTTCGTTTGTGCACTTACAGCATCTTTTGTAGATGAAGGTAAATGTTTCCATGATTGCCTGTAGAATAGAATAGAATAGAATAGAATAGAATAGAATAGAATAGAATAGAATAGAATAGAATAGAATAGAATAGA
>JANHFM010007771.1:274556-284987 GCA_032468115.1 Grayia smithii | reverse complement strand
CGGTAGCGGAAATTTTGAGTAGTTCAGAGAACCGGCAAATACCACCTCTGGCTGGCCCCAGAGTGGGGTGGGAATGAGATTTTGCAATATCCTTCCCCCAGGAGTGAGGAGGAAATGGAGATTTTGCAGTATCCTTCCCCTGCCACACCTACCAAGCCACACTATGCCCACCAAGCCACGCCCACAGAACCGTAGTAAAAAAAATTGGATTTCACCACTGTCTAATAGCATGTGCTTTGGATAACCAAATGCACTACTGGGTATATTTCACAAAAACTCATACCTTTTAGTAAAAGTTGTTAGACAGAAAAGGTGCTGCCAGATTCCTTCTGAATAAATGCCAGCAATCTTTTCATTCGCACATCTATCCTAAATGGCACAAAAAATGCTTCAGCATAGCATATTACTTAGACTGATATACCACTTCAAAGTGCTTTACAGCCCTCTCTAAGCAGTTTACAAAGTCAGCATATTGCCCCCAGCCATCTGGGTCCTCATTTTACCCACCTCCGAAGGATGGAAGGCTGAGTCAACCTTGAGCCTGATGAGATTCGAACTGCCAAATTGCTGGCAGCCATCAGTCAGGAGAAATAGCCTGCAATATTGCATTCTAATGACTGCGCCACCACAGCTCTTTAGAACTCATGTTCATTCCTGATTCATTAAGTTTGAAAATGCAAAGAAAGAAATGCAGAGGAGAGGGCCACATAACTCTCTTATTGGCCTTTATAGTTCAATATCATATCAAAAGCTCAACAAATCAGTAAATGTCTGATTGTCATATATTCCTAGCTGAATCCTTCAAGTGAGCAATATTAGAAAGCTACATAGCTTTACTCCCAAGGTGGACGACAAAGACTGGCCAGTGGAAAGATTAGGACAAGTACAGTTGGAACCAACTAATTATTGTTCTTATTCTTCTTCTGTTACAGTCAGGCTCTCCAGAACAAGAAGGCTTCTTCAATCTGCTGACTCATGTGCAGGGAGGACGTATGGACGAGCAACGCTGTAACATTCAAATTGTACATGGCAAGAGTGGCTCAGATCCTGAAAAGAGTGAGTTCTCTAAGCTAAATAAGAAGGTTTAGTAAATCCAGGAGTTACTAGTGCATGAATGAGCTTCCCAAGACCAAGCTAAACTTTTGATCCTGACTACTGCTAAAGAGAGATCTGCATCTTCTGTTGGATCTACTTTCAGTATTTACAAAACAAATGTCTTGGAACATGGGAAAGTTTTCTTGCAGGCTAAATTCTCATAAAACTCACGTAAAGTAGTATGAGAAAGTCCTCTTCCACTCCAGATTAACATTCTGATAGCACATTTACTCTGAACCTTTTTCTAGAGTGCAACTGAGTTCCCCTAACTCCTGGCCCTGTTTATCAAGCCATTTCCAATATTGCTTGGGCATTTCATTCGCTAAATAAAGATTCATTGACTTTCAGTGATTGTATGGATATGTCCATGTGGGGTGTTTTTTTATGTTTGCTTGTTTGCATACTTTTCTTTTTTATATATTTATTATTTTTCACATTTTTGAATCGCCCATCTCCCTCAGGTCTAGAAGTAGTTTATTGTTGTCTTCTTCTCAGACATGATGATTATTTTCCTGGTAGTCTTCATTCAACCTTGCTTTGTGGTTTTAAAATCAGCCAAAGTTAGCTAGGAGCTCTCACATCCAACAAATGCTAAGAAGCAAAGATGCTAAATGGACAAACAGCAAAGTTTGACATACTACAGAATAGTGACATCTAAAACAATGAAAAAGAATGCTACTCTTGCTGTCCTTCATTATGCCCTCCATTGATAGCTGCTTCTATTTTTTGGGCCTGCAGAGGACAGCCCCAGCCCACCCCCTGAGATGGACAACTTCATGGAAATGCTGGCTCATACACAGAGTCGACGAATGGATGATCAAAGGGTCAGCTTCAACTACCTTCCTGGTTTTCAGAGCAGTAACACCAGCAGCCTATCAGACTCTGGGGCCACTAAAGTAAGTCTCTTCAGAAATTGATGTGAACAGTGGCAGGGTGGCCATTAAAACCTGCCCAGACAGTAAAGAAGCAGGGTTGGTAAATCAATCAAATGGGTTAGGCCACATACCCTGTTCTCAGAAGCCTTTTCTTACTAAGTCTGGAAACAGGCAAAGGAAATATAAATACAGCGGCATCTCTTTTGCTTTTTTTTAAATGAGTTCCCTAACTCTCTAGAATTCTCAGGATGGATCATGTAATGGAAAATATATAAAATCTGAAACCTTGATAGCAACAACAAGCACACCCGTTTGCAGAACAAAAGAAACGGAGACACTCTTTCCCCTCATTCCATCATCATTTAGCAAACACGAGAGAAACTTAATATATTTTTCAAGACAATAATAGCATAAGAAACAGCAATTTCGTCTATGGAGCTATCATGTTTGCACATGTGTGTTTTGTATACACGTGTAAAAAGGAGCAGGGCTTTGATCACAACAGCATATCCCATCTTGCAATTTTTGGACAGTCTGTGGATGGGATCTGTGCCAGGATCATTTCAAAGTTGTTCTCTACCTTTGTGATGTTACGCACCCGGAATCTGGTTGCATTTTAGTTCAACTGCAGAAAGTCTTTTTTGTACAGGACTGTCTTGACCTAAAAGGTCCTCCAGTGCCCGATAAATCTGAATCTTTCCTCCTGGCACCATCCTCATATCCATGCATTAAGACCCATGAGTGCTTCCTGCCTGTCCCCTAGAATAGAAAACCTCTTTTCAAAAGCCTTTCTTGGCAACCCTGGCTTCAAGGGCTGGCCAAAGATACGCAAGTTACTATCTCATTAGCACCTACGTGGCCCAAACTACGATTTCTTTTTTCCTCACATTATCAAGCAGCTTGTTTTCTCTTTTTGAAGTGGGCATCAACACTGATCTCAGTAAGTCAAGCACCCAGAAAGGAATATGACAGACAGCTGTGTCTTGCGCAAAGACAAAATTATATTGGTAAATTACTTTGGGGGGGGGGGGAAACCCCAATGTATATTTGTCATAAGGTTACAATGTGCTTGCTGCAAATGTCTCTAGTGAGAACTGTGCATTATCTATCAATATGAAAGGACTCATGGCACCTAGTCATAGCGTCTCAAAATTCTGGTCTCAGTTGATTCTACCTGTGTCTGCCTATGCTTGTGTGTCTGCTTCTGCCTAGTCAGACTACTCTATGGAGAGGAAAATTCTCCTGTCTTTTGCTGCATTATCATCCTCTTACTATTTTCTTCTTGCAGAAATGAGATCCTCCCCAGCCCTGCTTGGGAAAGCAGCAGAGAGACACCAATGTGATGCCACCAAGCATGCACTGTGCCTCACTCAAGATCATCCCCTCACTGCTATTATCAGCCCTGCACATTTACTGTACATGCTCTGTGATTCTAATAAACATGTCCAACTGTTTCCTCCTTGTTGATTTCCTTAGCAGACCTCCTAGTAGAAAGGATGGGCATGCCACTACAAGACAACACTGCTGGTGGCTTGAAGAAGAAGATAGCTGTTTCTTGCTACCCATATGTATAAGCAAAGCAAAAATGTGGATAACATTGCTACTAATTCTGTTGCGGCTCAGGAAATAGTGAAGAATACATAAGACAAAGAGTTCCAAATCCCACTTTCTCCCTCAAGAGACAAAGGTCTCACTGCCGGACTAGATAATTGGACCCAAATTCCATCAAAAAGAAAATGACACCTCTAACATTATTCATGGTTCAGTTTCATGTCATAGCCTAGAAAACAAATAAATTGATCCCAGTAAGCCCTCTTGAATTCCTGATTTAAATTCCCTGTATTAGATGGTGTAGTGACACCTGTTCTCATTCGATGGAAAAGAACCAGAAAGAAGAGCACACTACTGAAAGAATAGCACATTAAGGACACACTTAACCGTATCGTCCTTCTCTAGGTATCTATAGAAGAGCCCTGGTGGCACATGGTTAAAATGCAGGATTGCAGGCTAACTCCACTGACTTGCCAAGAGTTCAATCCTGACCGACTCAATGTTGACTCCATCCTTCCATCCTTCCGAGGTGGGTAAAATGAGGACCCAGATGGCTGGGGGCAATATGCTGACTTTGTAAACTACTTAGAGAGGGCTGTAAAGCACTCTGAAGTGATATATAAGTCTAAGTGCTATTGCTTTTGCTATCTGCAAGGGCATTATTTATTTATTTATTTATTTATTTAATGGCATTTATATGCCGCCCATCTCCCGAGGGACTCAGCAGCTTACATAAAAAAAAAACATACAATGAACAATTTTAAAAAGAAACAATAAAAAACACAATTAGTGGGCACAAATGACTAAATGCACATTGCAAAGTAAACTCAGCCCACAACACTCTTACATGTGACACCATGAGGCAGGTACGAAAGGGAAGAACTATTAGGTCTCAATGCAGGTCTCATCAATTTGACCTCCTTGTGACTTGGAACAGACCTTTATAACTCCTTTCCACCTGAAATCTGTATACGTTTTCAACCACATATATTCAAGGAGCATTAAAATAGGAATAAAAGTAGAGGGGAGCTAAAATCCAAGCAATAGGAGTGCTCAGAGAAGCTATTGGTTGTCCCAAATGTGCTTTTCCAAAAGGCAACGGGAATTTCATTTCTTTCCTTGCAGACATTTCACTTCTCATCCAGGAAGCTTAATTCAAGAACCAGGTCAGTCTTGGTTTGAAAACTGAAGAAGCTTCATGAATGAGAAATGAAATGTTTTCAAGGAAAAACCAAGAAATTCTAGATAACTGTTGGAAAACCACCTGCTGAGGGGGATGCTTTGTTGGCAGAGAAGCTAAATAATTTCTTTGCTTGCTTTGAAATGGAGACATCAGACAGCAAAAATACAGCCACCAGTCCATTGTAGCCCCCACCTCATTGTGGGGGAACAGGAAGTGAGGAGCATTCTGAGGGCTGTGGACCCTAGAAAAGCTGCTGGTCCTGATGGTATCTCTGGCCGAGTGCTTAAAGACTGTGCTGCTCAGTTGGCTGGAGTCTTTACCAGAATCTTCAATCGGTCTTTATTCCAGTCCACTATTCCATCTTGTTTGAAAAGATGTTCCACCATTGTTCCAAAGAAGTTCCCTATCAATAACCTCAACGATTACAGACCACTGGCACTCACTCCTATCATCATGAAGTGCTCTGAGAAATTGGTCTGCCGGCACATTATTTCTGGTCTTCCGCATACATTTGATAAACACCACTTTGCATACAGAAGAAATAGATCTACAGAGGATGCTATAGCCATCACTCTTCACACTGCTCTGACTCATTTGGAACAGCGGGGGGGGCTATGTGAGGATGCTTTTTGTAGATTTTAGCTCTGCATTTAACACAATATTTCCACATAGACTAGTGTCTAAACTTACGGATCCTGGACTTTCTTATTCAATCTGCTTTCGGATTATGGATTTCCTGTCTGGCTGCTCTCAGAGGATCAGATTAGGTAATCGTATCTCTTCAGCCTTTATTCTTAACACTGGTACACCACAGGGATGCATGTTGAGTTCCATACTCTATACTCTTTATGTGCATGACTGCATTCCCATTCACGCTAGTAATACTATTACTAAATTTGCAGATGTACAACAGTGGTGGGACTCATCTCCAGGGGAGAATGAGTCTGCCTATTGAGATGAAGTGGACTGGTTGCTTTCATGGTGTGGAGACAATAACTTGGTCCTTAACACCAATAAGATCAAGGAGCTTATAGTGGACTATAGAAGGAATACATCAGGCATCCTTGCTCATCAATGGAGACCGAGTGGAGCCAGTTTTTCTGAGTGTTATCATAAAAGAGGACCTGACCTGGGACACTCACATTGCAGCACTGGTCAAAAGGGCCCAGCAAAGATTATATTACCTGAGACTGCTCAGGAAACAACAACTGAATGAAAAACTGCTGGTGATCTTCTACCACTGCACCTTAGAGAGTATTTTAACTTACTGCCCGTGTATGGTTTGCCAATTGCACAGTGGCAAATAGGACAGCACTCCAGACGGTTAACGTCATTGCTAAGAGGATCATTGCCTGCCCTCTCCCTTCTTTGGAAGAGCTTTATAACTCCTGCTGCCTTAAGAAAGTTCAAAACATTCTTAAAGCAGTGCTGATTCAAAGATACTTAAGAAAACATCACAATCTGAACTTCAGTTTGGGAGACACAAATAAAGTACTATACACACTTGTGCTGTGGAATATAATCTTACTGTGTGCTGCTTTAGTCAAGGTGATTCACATGAGACATTTGCCAAGTCAGTGATTCATTTTAATGATTCTACATTGCAAGAGGCTGATCACAACTGAAGAAACAAAATCAATTTTTTCTCATTCTTATCCCCAAAATATCTTAGATATATACAGAAGAATACAATTCAGAATTACATATATACAAATACAGAATTTATTGTGGTATACAAATCCCTTCATTTCATTGCCCCAAATTTTTTGGAATTAAAGGAAGAATACCACTCCATTATTTTTTAGCCTCTTCCAGCTGTTTCTTCTCATTCATCTCCCGCAGTCTTTTTCTAAAGGCTTCTAGATCTTTTCTCTGGAGAAGATAGAAATGCAATTTTCACCATATATTTTTCTCCCTTACAAAGTGTACAATAATGACATTTATTACAGCAACTGATTTACCTGCTCTTCAGTTAGAGGTGGAAAGATCTTGCTCTGTAGAAAATGTAGCAAGAAAACAGTGTCAAAAGTGATATAACAAGCAATGACAGAATGTAAAATGCCAGCAAGAAAAAAATGGAAAGATCAGCAAGTAAAATGCTGTACTAGAAATAGTTGAATGGAAACTGGAATCAAAGTCGATCATTTAGGAGGGAAGATACAGTAGAACATAGACTACTATGTTCTACTGAATGTCCTATTTGTCACTATTGTGAATTTCTTTTATTTTAGCATGATAGACCATTGAGTTCAGCCAGTGCTTGAGCAAGTCCTTGTTCAGTTTAAATCAAAATAGAAGAAATGCAGAATAACAGAATAATGGAGTTGGAAGGGACTTTGGAGGTCTTCTAGTCCAACCCCCTGCTCAAGCAGGAAACCCTATACCCTCTCAGATAAATGATGGTTTAATCTCTTCTTAAAAACCTCCAGTGTTGGAGCTTCCAAACTTCTGGAGGCAAGTTGTTCCACTGATTAATTGTTCTAATAGTCAGGAAATTTCTCCAAGGTTCTAGGTTGGTTCTCTCCTTGATTAGTTTCTCTCCATTGCTTCTTGTCCTACCTTCAGATCAGTGGTGAAATCCAATTTTTTTTACTACCAGTTCTGTGGGCGTGGCTTGGTGGGCATGCTTTATGGGTGTGGCAGGGAAAGGATACTGCAAAATCTCCATTCCCACTCCACTCTGGGGCAGCCAAAGCTGGTATTTGCCATTTCTCCAAACTACTCAAAATTTCTGCTACCGGTTCTCCAGAATCTGTCAGAACCTGCTGGATTTCACCCTTGCTTCAGATGCTTTGGAGAATCAGTTGATCCCCTCTTCTTTGTGGCAGGCTTTTAGATACTGGAACACTGCTATCATGTCACCCCTAGTCCTTTTTATTAAACTAGCCATGTCCAATTTTTGCAACCTACAAATTCCTGTTCTTCATGTTTTAGTTTTCAGTCCCCTCATCATCTTTGCTGTTCTTCTCTGAACTCTTTCAGGAGTCTCAACATCTTTTTTTATATTGTGACAACCAAAACTGGATTCAATATTTCAAGTATGGTCTTAGCAAGGCATTGTAAAGTGGTATTAACACTTCACATAAACTTGATTCTGTCTGACTGTGTTGGCTTTTTTGGCAACTTCTGTTCATATTTAAGATCACTCTCACAGTTATTACTGTTGAGCCAAATACCTCATACTCTATACTTGATCATTTGGTTTTTCTTGCCTAAATATAAAGCCTTACTTTTCTCTACAATGAATTTCATTTTGTTAGATAGAGCCCAGTGTTCAAATCTGTCAAGATCTTCTGTATCTTGACCCCATCTTCTGGAGTATTGGCTATTCCTGTGAGCTTGGTGTCATCTGCAAATTTAATGAATTACCCTTCTATTCCCTCATCTAAGTCATTGATGAAGATATTGAAGAGTACTAGGCCTAAGACAGCCTTGGGGTACCCCACTGCATACCTCCTTCCATGTAGATGCAGTTCCATTAAGAATTTACACATTGAGTGCAGTTTGTCTGTTTGAGTTACAAATTTATCTGGTGGTGATGCGGTCTAACCCATAATTTTCTATTTTATCAAGTAGTAGGTTGTTGTCAACTTTATCAAATGCCTTACTGAAATCCAAGTAAATTATATCCACAGCATTTTGCTGGTCCGTGAATTTTGTCACTTTGTCAAAGAATGCAATAAGATTTCTCTGGCATGATTGGTTTTTGACAAATCCGTGTTGGCTTTTGGTTATGACTTTGTTTGCCTATAGGTCAGCAGTCTCCAACCTTTCCAGCTCTGCAGACCAGCAGCGGCAGCAGGGGGAAGAGGGGGGATCAGTGGTGGGTTGCTCCCAGTTTGGCCTGGTTCGCACGATCCGGTAGCGGTGACGCTGTGATGTCACCAAACCGGTTCTCTGCAACCAAGCTGGGCCCACCCGCGCACCCGTACTTATGGTTCTCTGCGCTCCGTGCATGCGCAGAATGCTTTTTTTGAGATTTTTTCCCCCCAAAAAAGTTACTGCGCATGCGCGAAGTGCGCATTTGGTGCACGTGCGCAAAGCGCGCATGCGTAACGATCACATGCAAAGCACGTGCATCATCAGAACCAGTAGTAAAGGTAAGTAGAACCGACCCCTGGGGGGGATGGTTTCACGTCCACACTGCTTGCACAAATGCAATTTTGCGAGCTTTCCTGCCACTTGTGTGGTCCTGTTTCCATTGGGCCACATATCAAGCCACAGACTGGGTGTTGGGGGGCCCTGCTCTAGGTGTTCGCAGATTTGTTCCTTATCTTTTCCAGGATCTTTCCAGGTATTGATACCAGACTGATTCCCCTTTGTTTTGAAGATGAACATTAGGAAAACTTTGGAAATAAATGTATTAGACCAATTTTTTCTCATCTAATTATAGAAGACTTACTGCAATTCCATATTTTTCAAAAAATTCTGTCTGATTTGCCATCCAGAATATACCAACCGGGAAAGTCAGATACAGCATCATCTGGAAGAGAAAGAAAAAAAAACCTAAATGCCATTGGTTGAATCATAGAAAAGAAATTATTTTACAGGACTTATATTGGATATTTTTTTCTTACCTCCGTAATTAAAAGGCAGACATTACAAAATGGCCAAAAGAAAAAGGGTCTGTACTTCTTTTCAGACTAATTTGTTTTAGTATCTGAAGGTAAAGAAGGAAACTGTCATTGGTGATATCCAGAGCTGTACTAGTCTCTATGGCAGCAGTTCTCAGAATTTTTGGTCTCAGGATCGCTTTACATTTTAAAAAAATTATTGAATATGTCAAAGAACTGTTAACATGGGTTGTATCTTTCAATAATTTACTATATTAGAAATTAAAATAGAGAACATTTTGATAATATAAGCTATTTGTAAATAAAGCTATTTTCATGTTAATATACATATTTTAGTATAAAAATAACTACACTTTCAAAAACAAAAAATAGTAAGAAGAGCAACATTGTTTTAGTATTCTCAAATCTTTTTAAAGGCTGGCTTAATAGAAGACTGCTGAATTCTCCAATTTATTTCT
The DNA here is from genome assembly GCA_032468115.1 of Grayia smithii. Classification (NCBI taxonomy): domain Eukaryota; kingdom Metazoa; phylum Chordata; class Lepidosauria; order Squamata; family Grayiidae; genus Grayia; species Grayia smithii. Next base: position 275,251 of record JANHFM010007771.1, on the reverse strand, counting down.
GCATTCAGTCTGCTGTCATCTGTTGTTTTGGATGGAATAAATAAAGAAAATTCACTTCACAACTGTCTTGCTCAACAAGAAAAAAATTGGGCTCAACTGAGGTCATAAGTCGAGGACTGTACCCCTTTCCTCAATAGCTCCATGTTTCTGATCTCCGGGTAACAGAGAGTGCCTCAAAGTTTAAGTCAGCAGTGAAATCCAGCAGGTTCTGACAGGTTCTGGAGAAACGGTAGCAGAAATTTTGTGTAGTTCGGAGAACCGGCAAATTCCACCTCTGGCTGGCCCCAGAGTGGGGTGGGAATGGGGATTTTGCAATATCCTTCCCCTGCCACACCCATCAAGCAACGTCCACCAAGCCACACCATGCCCAAGCCCCGCCCACAGAACCGGTAGTAAAAAAAATTGGATTTCTCCATTGGTTTAAGCCTCAGGAGTACTTGCGGGAAGGGGAGCGAGAGGAGGCGGCGTTGTTTCCCACAAAACCTATTAACAAGTGCAGCTTAGAGTTCACGCACTGAAACACGTATTTTCCTGTCAAAAAGAAGAACTCCTGAATTCCTATATGTTGGTATATGCATATTTTTTAAATATTTTTTTATGTATGTACAGGTGAAACTTGAAAAATTAGAATATCATGCAAAAGTTCATTTATTTCAGTAATGCAACGTAAAAGGTGAAACTAATATATGAGATAG
>JANHFM010007771.1:245295-265500 GCA_032468115.1 Grayia smithii | reverse complement strand
CCCCCAAGGAGCCAGCAAGTTACATTACAAAAGTCATTCAGTCTCAAATTTAAGTGTTTCATTTCAATTTGGACATAGTTGGGAAGTGAGTAATAAGAATCTGTGTCTGTAATTGGGGTTCTGGTCCAGCCTAGAATTGAAGCTTTTTTTTGCTTTGCCATTCCTAGTCTACTAAGGCTGTATATGATCGTATTTTGGATCTACGCATTGCCACCCCACAAATCATCATTAACTATGGTCTGTTCCTGGAGGAGCACAAATATTTTGAAGAGAGCTTCAAGGTGAGTTGGTTTCATCAAAGCTTCCTTCTGCCATCTGGGTCTGTATCTGTGTAGAAGTCATTGAACCTGGAACACTGCATGTTACAGATGGTAGTACAGAAGAGAGCTCCGAACCAGCTGCAGTACACTAAGACCTTATTATGCACAGTATATTGCAAAGGATAATTACTGTATTTAATTTCTCTCTCTTTCTCAAAACTCTGAACAAACTAGCCAATATATTCTATGTTGAGACAATCTGTGTTTCAGAGCAAACTGGTACCTTAGGTGTAGGAACAGCTACAGGGACAGAGTAAATATTTTGCCCTATAATTGCCATGCATCTTTGCTGAGTCCTTAGCTATTGTTTATAATTATCGAAAAAGTTTGTTTGCTTTCTTCTGGGATGGCTATCCATTTTTTTTTTTTTTGTTAATTTGGAAAACGTTAAACAGAAACATAACTAAGGTAGAATTAGCAGTCCAATACAGTAGAAGGGTCCTAGGAACTCTTAATTAAAGTGGCTTTTGGTTGGTTAGCAATTTGCAGGAAGAAAATTATTCCTTAAAATGTGAATCAGTATAGTCAAGGCATGACAGTCCTCTATGGTATTTAAGTGAGTGGGGAATAGGGCAGAGCCTTCTGCAAAGCAGTCTGAATGTTTGGTTTGCATTTTCTGTTTGTTTTGGCAGGCATATGAGAGAGGCATCTCCTTGTTTAAGTGGCCAAATGTTTATGATATCTGGAACACCTACCTAACCAAATTCATTGACCGCTATGGTGGCAAGAAGTTGGAGCGTGCTCGGGATCTCTTTGAGCAGGCCCTGGATGGCTGTCCCCAGAAATTTGCAAAAAGTATGTATGAAATGTCTCTTCAGCAAAAACACTGAGTCACAAACTTCCTATTCAATCAGATTCTGAGTATAGGAAAGGTTGGATGGGACATGTCTTCTGGACAACAGTTGATTGTAGCAAACCTCCTAGCCTATCCAATAATCCCTTTGGATGGACTTGCTTTCTTGGGCTGAGAAAGAACGTGAGGACTCAAAATTTCATTGGAAATTGGGTAAAGAGAACTTCTCTTCCCAAAGGTGCTTTTTCAAAAGGCAACTGGACTTTGCTTTTGCTTGAAAACATTTTGATTCTCATCCAAGAAGCTTCTTCAGTTCAGTTCTTCAGAACTGAAGAAGCTTCTTGGATGAGATGCAAAATGTCTTCACGCAAAAACAAAGTCCAGGTGCCTTTTGAAAAAGCAACATTGGGACAAGCATAACCCGGATGACTGAGAATCTCCATAGCCATAGAACTTGTCTTCATTTCTTCTTCATTTCGTGGAGGGTAGCAAAATGAATCGGAGTGGGCAAATTCTCAACAAGGACTTATTTGAGTGCTCTTTGATAACAAGCGTGCTAATAAGTCTGGATATGAAAAATGTTGACCTGAAATTGAAGGGAGATGAAATTTGGCTCTAATTTTCTTTCCTTTTGCAGCCATCTATCTCTTATATGCCAGGCTGGAGGAGGAATATGGGCTGGCCCGCCATGCTATGGCAGTATATGAGCGAGCTACTCAGGCTGTGCTGCCTTCAGAGCAGCATGATATGTACAACATCTACATCAAGAGAGCAGCTGAAATTTATGGGGTCACCCACACACGTAGCATCTATGAGAAGGCGATTGAGGTTAGTTTATTCTCTCTAAATTGCATCTATTGGTTTTCCCATCTTAACCAATATGATTCAGCTTCCTGATACGGCTTAATCTATTCTTGCTGGCCAACCACAGTTAAAAATGTAGGTCACTTATTAGACGAGGGTTGCTTCCTCCTATAAAAAACTGCAGGTATCCTGAGATAGTTATCAAATCAAATCAGTAGGAAAGCATTGATTTTTGTTGAGTTGATCAAAAAAACCAGGAAGAAGTGCCTGCTTCCTTGGAGAAAGCTACTTTTACTCTTGACTAGCTCTTGTCAAGCAAGAAACCAAGTCCCCTTGATATTTCCAGCTTCTGGAGCTGACTGACAAGAAAAGAAAAATTAAAAAAGGAAAGGAAAGAAACCAGCCATCAGGATAAAAGATAGAAGTCAAACAATGGTGAAAGCCTCTATCCCACTTCATGGTCAATTGCTCAAGGACTGGAGTGTGAATTTCCAGAACAGCTGAGATGCCTCTAAGACTACAACCAGCCAGTGTTAATCCTTAGTGTCTGCAACAGGGTCCATACAGCACTAGCAGCTTCGTTGTACTTTGTGACAACAGAAGAGTGACAGTGAAGCCAGAGAACAGCATAGCATCCAGCCTTCTCTCAATCAGTCCAAAAGAGGAATTTCACAGGCAATTCCAGAAGAGGGAAAGTGGGGTGTTGCAATAGATTCATAGACTCTGCCCATAGCTTTTTGTTCTGTTCACATGAGATAAAACAGCAGGGGTACAAAGGGAATCCACTATCTGAAGTAGTCTGTCAGGACGACAGAGACCCAAATATGGGAATCCTCAGCCCCTTTTGCACCTACCACTTTGGTTATAAAGGAAGAGATACCCGGTGCTCAGATAGTTTTCATTCTCTCACTAAAGCAAAAAAGGGACCTGAAGGAGAACACTATAGCTCATGACAGAAGCCAGGCACCAAGAAAGATGCCAGACTTGCTAGTTCCAGCCAAGAAAGTGGGCAACATGTAATATCTATGGGCATAGTCATTTCACAATTAAAGGAGAAGAGTTTTCTGGCAAAACAGAGAGGAATCAAATTTCTTCTTCCATCTGTCTCTTTTCTCCCACCTCATACTGCAGGAGGAAAATAAAAGAAAGCCACTAGCATAACGAGTCAAAAAAGCATAGAGGAAAAAAACCAATAAGTTCAAGAAGCACCAGGGCCCAGGCAGCAGCCTCCATAAAAGTTAGATGCATCGTTTCACTTGTTTTGTGACCTTGCTCATCCTACAGATAATGCAGGGAGAATGTCACAGGCCCCATCAGACCTGTAGTTCTTTGTGGAATAGGAGGAGGTGGAAGAGGAATTTTAGAGGAGATGCACAGCTAGATTTCACATTAAAAGTATGCACAGTATTACTAGACAAAAGTGATAAAGATCTTTAAACTGGAATAGGTAACCATGAATAGATCACCATAGACAAGCCCTTAATGAGGGGAAGATATTCAGTGAATCTCTTGAACTACAATTGATTTAGAGTAAATATTCTTAGTTCAGACCTATTATTTAGATTCCAGATAAAATATTAGCTTAGAAGGCAGTGTTCTTGGTAGCTATGTCAGCCAGGAAAGTGGAGGAGCTGTACACATTGTTGCAAGGTTTGTGCGTTTTCCCACATCGGCATGATAACTTTATTCCTAAGTGATTGTGTTGCCCAATTGTATCCCAAATACATCCAACACTAGCAAAATATTTAGCAAGTTAAATATTTGCAGGATACTTGGGATTTGCTGAAACCAAACAGCCAGCAGTCTCTTTATGTATACAAACCAGGAGCACAAGTTAAGCGGGTCTACAGCTCCTCCGTTAAGGCGTTGACTAAGATTGTATTGCATTGGCATGTATAACTTGCCTCAAGCAGATATTCAGCAGCTTTCTCAGATGAGACTTCCGATTGATTGGAGAAAGTATTGTAACATTTGTAGGCCCACCTTAGGGAATACTACTACTGCCGCCATAACTTTGGAGACTATGAAGATCTTTTGGGCTTGCTGTTCAGATGTTCTTCTGGCCAGTGGACAACAGACTCACCAGCGTGAAGAGCGAAGAGTTTGCAGTTGGGCAAGAAAGTTAACCTGATAGTTGAGGATTATGTTTTTGCTGATTGAATGGAGTTTGGTTTCAAAGACTTTATAGATCATAGAATGTAAGAACCCCTATGAATGAAGTCAGTTCCTTTGCCTGAAGAGAGGTTCTTCCATAAAGAGCAGAAAAGGTTTGCTGGGTTTGTTTTTTTTTCACCTAAAGAAAAGTTAATCCTTTTCTACAGAGTCAGAATGCCCGGAAGGATTCTTTCCATTAATTCCAGCTACCTCTCATCCTTTTCTAGTTGCATCTGCATTTATTTTTCATCCATATAGCCACAGACTTTTTCACATTGTTCAAATTGGTTTTTTTTTCCTGGAACAAAACTCCTAGATCAGTTCAGATATTCCAATTGCTAAAATATTCTGAAAGTCCTCTGGGTAATTGTAATCCTTACATGCTATACTTAGGCTAGATTATTACTTTATACCACCCTAGAAGCTGAAGTATTGAAAGGCATGGTACATTTAAATACCCATACTTTTTTCAGGTGCTATCAGATGAACATGCTCGAGACATGTGTCTGCGCTTTGCTGATATGGAATGCAAATTGGGTGAAATAGACCGAGCTCGGGCAATCTATTCCTATTGTTCACAGATGTGTGACCCCCGAGTAAGTGGCTTTTTCTGTGTACTAGAGAACTAGCATACTGTCTGCTTGTGGTAATATTTAGTTGGGGGGAGGAAGGAAGAAGCTTCTCATTTTGGCAAAAGAGCAGAGATGATCACTTCCTGCTCAGTTCAAAACTAAGTGGTACCTCGGTACTCATCATTAATTGGTGCCAAGAGGCACGATGAGTACCTAACAGATTTTTCCCATAAGGAATAATGTAGTGAGTCACAAGGCAGCTGACACCGACAGGTTCTAGCTTGTGCATTGTGTACCAAACAAACGATAAGTAGCCGGACAAAATTTTCACATCAAAATGCATTGAGTACCAAAATTGATGAGTTTCAAAGTAGTTGAGTACCAGGGTATCACTGTATTTGTATTAGGACATGACAATCTTATATGCGGTTTTGGAAAAACTAAGGATGGATTCTTCCATCTGCAACCATTGATGGATAAATAAAGGTGTGAGTTTGTTTGTTTTGCTTACGCAATGGATATGTCTCTGTTGTTTATGACTGCTCATTCCTGATGCAGAAGATAGCGCAATAATAATTTGACCTCTGTCCTCTTAACCTCATTAAATCTTTCCCTTTTTTATATCAGAAAGTTCAGAGGAAACAGCAGTCTGAATCAATTTTCTGTTGAATTTTGCTAACATTTCTCAACGGTCCTCAAAACACACATCTTTTTGGTTTCCATTCCTAGACTACTGCCAATTTTTGGCAGACATGGAAAGAATTTGAGATTCGGCATGGGAATGAAGACACTATCCGAGAAATGCTACGCATTAAGCGAAGTGTGCAGGCGACTTACAACACTCAGGTTAACTTCATGGCTTCTCAGATGCTAAAGGTTTACAGCAATGCCACAGGCACAGGTACTTCTTGCCTTCTCTTAGATGGAGATGAACTACATCTCCTGTTCTCTTCTAACCCTTCCTGCTCATCTCTCCTCTTTAACATTGTCTTGTTTCAGTGTCTGACTTAGCACCAGGACAGAGCGGCATGGATGACATGAAGCTCTTAGAGCAGCGAGCAGAACATCTGGCAGCTGAAGCAGAAAGAGATCAGCCTCGAGCTAAGGAGAAGATCTTATTTGTCAGGTGAGGGTACTATAAGCAGACGACTTGTTTATCTTTTTACCCCGGGTAAGACTATTTGGATTCGTAACATCATCAAAAAAACATGATGGGAAAAAATGTGACCCAATTGTTTGATTTGTATTCAGGAACTCAAGACAATGTATATTATTTTAATCCATCAAGGATCAGGAAGAAACAGTTGGATAGATAGTGCCCTAGCTGCTAACATGTCTAGAATGAGAACAGGACTGTGGTGTTGCCTTGAGAAACTAACACAATTTTCTACCAGACAGCTATTTCGGCTTTCAAGCTCTCAAATGCATTTTTCTAGAGAAAGATGACACTGAAGTGTTGCCAAGGACAGACTGCTTTGCATTTACAGTCTTAGCACTTTTTGTACAGTGTGGTCTGAATGATTTATGACACATTGGGAACTGAGCAGAGAGTACCATTTGGCTTTCTGATTTCATTGACTACTTATGTGATTGTGTGTCATCAAGATGATGTCAATGTTTAGTGGCCACACACATAAGATTTTCTCCATGATGCTATCCCTAACTGGCTGCTTCAGGTCTTCCACCAGTGCACCCAAATGCCATTGTTACTGAGTCTATCCAGTTTTCTGGTGGTCTCTTTCCTTCCACCTTTCCCAGTATTACAGCTTTTTCCAGAGAGGTCCACCTTCAGATAATGTAACAGTATGTGAGAAAGATCTTGGGTGATGGAGTAAAGAGATGCTGCCTCGGGAATGATCAGATAAGAGACAGCATAGCCTGCAGATGGATGATGATGAGCTGGGCAAGTCTCAGAATGGACCCTCTCTATTTTGGGGGCTGTAAAAGAGATGGCAGGAGCATTGGATTTAAGTGAGGCATTACATGGCCACAACCTGTGATTTCATTTCTGCATCTCCATTAACTGCTTGTTGCAAGTCGATTGGGAAGCACACAAATGGTAATCATGTTGCTGTGAGATGCTGTGAATGAGTGCTGATTGCAAAGCATCTTGAGTAGCAATCACGTGGCTGTGGGACACTGATGATTGCAAATATAAAAGATCACTGTCATAACTTCTGACAGTCATTAAACAAGGCAGTTGGTAAGCAAGGACTACCGGTACTGATTTGTTTTGGGGGTATTCTTTGATTTTCCCAATTATCCAGTTGCATCAGTTGTAATGTCTCCTATTGTTCAGCCTTTTCTAAAGTTAACTCCAAATCCGGTGTTACTTTTTCCCAACTCTAATTCATTGTTATATGATCCTAAGCACTATGTTGCTAGCATGTATAATGAAGGACATTCTATGATAATTTGCACATTCTATCAAATCCCCTTGAGAATTGGAATGTAAATCATCCTCTGCCAATCTCTTGGTCCTCATATTATTCTCGAGATTTGCTGGCATCGCTCGATTCGAACCTTTACTGATTCTTCTTCTGTTGCGTGTATTTCTGTAGGTGTTCCATCAGTTTCTGTAGTCTTCCAATTTGACAATAATTCACTTCTATTCATAGAGGTTCTTGTATGTAGGGAATATATTTTAGGGCGTATGGATGCTGACCACCTTTTCTGTGCAGTGTTTCAGTATAGTACTGTTTTCATCTTCTTTTGATCTCCTTTAAATCAGTTACTATCTGTCCATGGAGTTCCTTTAGCATAACAATTTGAGGTTGGGATCTTATTCTGAGTCCAGAGATATTTTGAACATTTCCTTGGTTTTCCATCTTCAATGTGTTTCCATCCTCAATATCCTTATAAATGTTGTTATAATATTGCTTCTTGTCTTTTCTAACAGTTGTCTGAAGCTTTTGTTAAGCTCTTGAGATTTTTATCTTTCTTTGCTTGTTTTCTTCATGGCAATTTTCAGTTTGGTTTGTTCTCTTTCTTGGTGTCTGGGGAACTCTTTCCATGTTCATACTTAGAAACTTCTTTGGAAGATAAAGTTATCTTCCTCCTTACCTCAGTAACTGTACCAAGATAGCCTAGACCAGGGGTGCCAAACTCAAGGCCCACGGGTTGCATCCAGCCCATGAAGTGGTTGGATCTGGCCCCCAGGGCTGTCCTGGTCTACTCAGTGCGAAGATGAAAGATCAGGCCAGTGTGGCTTTGGCCCAGTCTACCCAATGTGAAGAGGAAACATGCCAGCAGTTTGGGGTGTGGCATCAAGCTGGCCATGGCCAGCTTGTCCCTCCCCCCATCAACCACAGCCCTGATGCAGCCCTCAATGAAATTTGACACTCCTGGCCTAGACTGAGAGAATAACTTTCCAAAAGGCAAGTTGTAATCACCATAGCTAAAGAGAGATGTGAAGCTGGTTCTTCCAGGCAGTGAAGATAACTGGGTGCTTTGAAAATGTTTAGATTAAAATTCCCATCCTCTCAGAACTTTTAATTAGGTTTATTGGGACTTTGAAAGTTTCAGTCAAAGGGCATCAGATTGCCTGTCCTGACACAAGATCCCTCACAAATTACACAGCTGATTCATCATCCCCACTCAACCAACGAATGAATTCACGCTTGCCATATTAGAAAATTTATACGACAGTATGGCTAAATCTGCTTTAGATGTACAAATGTCAAACTTTTCAATATGTTTTTGAAAACATAAAGGCAGGGCAAAAGGATAGGCAGCTCCTTTCATTAGGGAAGGATAAGTACAGGATAGTTGCAGTCAGAAATCGTGCTGTCAAGTTCACTCTTCTTCCCTTGCTTCTTTTCAGGAGTGATGCTTCCCGCAGTGAATTGGCTGAACTTTCCAAGCGGGCCAATCCTGATGAGATAGACATCGATTTGGATGACAGCGATGAGAGTGAAGACAATGAGCCTGATGGTAAGAGGGAGGATGGTAACGCAGCAGCATTCTCCTGGTGCTATGGCTGTTGCCTTTGGTGAATAGGAGCTCTGTTTTTGAAAAGCCAATATACGCTTGGCCTTCATGCTAACCATTCTAATTCTTCTTCTTTTACAGAGGTGCAGCTGGAACAGAAGACCGTCCCCTCTGCTGTGTTTGGTGGCCTTAAAGATGACTGAGCTATTTGTTATTAATGAACTGCTTTAAGCTGGAGTAGAGACAACACCTTCCTGGTTAACCAGTGTGCCATGTAAAGCCTTTTCTTTGTGATCTTCTAAGCTGCTGTTCTTCTTGGCAACTCAACATAATAGAGAAAGAAGCTATTTATAAAATACTGTTGATAGTTGTATTGTATTTAACCAACAGGAAGGGAAACGTTTCTCCCAAATAATTTACATTTAAAATGGAAGATTTGCGGAAAGGATGGTAATGAATGGAGACATTTCTTCATGGGGAATTTTCTTAAACTCAGGCTTATCTTTCTGGAAATATGGTAATATCTATTCTTAAGCAACTTCATTATCACTAAAAGCTTTATTATTGCCTGGGCTGAAATTTTAAATTACAAACAAGGCAATTATGGAAACAAGGGGAGTGGGGAGCTTAATGTATATCATGCTCCAAGATGAAATAATTGTTTACTGTGTAAAATTAGCCTTCATTCATAGAAATGAATTTTTAAAATGAATGTTCCTATATTTTTATAAACATTAAGAACTGCAGATTTAAACAATTTTTTTTGCAATACAAAACCAAGGCTACAGATCTTCTTAAATGATAGCTTTCCTTAAACCGGAATTCTTTTAATTTGGAGTCTTCAAGGTGCTGGAACCAAATCCCCCAGAATTCTCAGCCAGTATGATCAGGCACAGGAGATATAGAAGTTAAGCCTTCTCTCCATCTCATTTTGATATTTATTTGCCAGGAACAAATTGTAACTAATTATATATTAGCTTTGACATTAGAAAATTGAAGAGTATGTTCCCCTCATGGCTTTAAATACATTTCAACAAGTAGGAAAAAGTGGATAAATCCATAGAGCATGGAATAACTTTCAATTCCACTAACAAATACTGGCAGGAGTTTCTTAAAATGCAAGACAATAGGAGTTAATCCCATCTTGAGCTTGCTCCTTGTTGAATGCAAACATCTGTATTTTTCCTCCACTTGTGTAGTTCAGTGGCCTTCCTGTATGCCTGCATTTTTTACTTTAAATAATCAAGGGATAGTATTCATTCTAATACTAATTCTGCTATATTCTAATATATGATTCTACCATACATTATGGAAAGTAGGAATGAACGAGTGTCTTTCAGAACTGTGTGGCATTCAATTTCTAATTTCAGTATCCACTAGCCTTGCACAGAAGCAAAGACGCCTCGCCTGCTTATCAGTGGTACAGGCTTCAAGATTCAAACATTCACTGAGTAACAACCAATAAAGAGCTCATTTAAGTTACTTTATTAAGTGGGAAGGACAAAAATCCCAACCCACTTTTTACATCAACTCAGCCCTGCCCTATATCCCCAGACACCTACATGACGCTCAGTCAGCCACAAGAGACCAGAATAAGGTTGAACAAGACAGGATCAGAGTGAAGCATCCAAGCTGAATGGGACTGGCTCCCTCACATCTTCCACCTACATTGCTTTGCAAGCAACGTCTATCCGAGGCATAAAAAGGTTGGATGGCAAATGAGGCTCAAATAATCAAGGGCCACTTAACGTTCTGTGCCCAGGCTCCTCTATCTCTTGGGAGGGCTGCATACCCAGCCTCATAGCCTTGGAAGCCGGTAAACAGGGTTTGGAGAAAGGAAGGAGGAAAGAGAGGAAAAGGAAAATGGACCACACCCCTCCCTAAAGTGGTTGGAGTTTTCTTTTGGCAGTTCAACTCGGGGTACACAGAGACCTGCTCTATGACTGTAGCAGCCACCAGATTCTCAACATGTAAATGATAGCAGCTGCTGAAAAGAGATCCCATTAACAGCTCTTTCTCAGCTGTACACCCAATAGCCCTTGTAAATAAGGGAGTAGACAAAAGGGAGGTGTTCAGTGGAAAAAAGAATGAACACACACACATACATACACACCTTGCTCTGTACTACCTTCTCCATGCCAACTTCATATACAAATTCACCCTACCCGCTGTTGCAAATTTGTTCTTTTTTATATACAAATAATTGAAAAATCATTAAATAGCTCATATACATACATATATATATATATATATGTATAGTATGTATAAGTATAAACAGGGAGACCCAAGAGATGAAAAAACCAACACAGAATCTTCCAGGCAAACAGGAGTCTGAAAAATAGACTCTTCCTTCTGGCTGCACATTAACATTCAGGTAGTGGTTAGAGGCAAGAAGCAAACCCTTATTTAGGGCAGTGTTACTATGGCAACTCTTTTGAGACTTTAGCTTACGGGATTTGCAGGTTACACAGAACCTACTCTTCCCACACCATACCGCCCCACAACCCAAAGCAGCCAATAGTAGTCTCATCTTCAAAGCAGGCACCAGAAGAATTTCCCGGATAACTCTGATCCAGCCAGAGATAGTGCTGGCCCAGGACTAGAGTCTCAGACCCATGCCGTAACAGCCTTGTCAACTCAAGCCATCCGTAAGGCCAGCCGTTAGGTGTCGTAGGTCTTAGGCAGAGAGTAGGAAAAACATCAGATTCTTCAGGTCACAGCTCTTTGGGGGTGCTTGGCTTCTTGAGGGTGCCTGGCTTCTTGGTCTGCCAGAGATGGCCCTGGATAGTGAAGGCGTCCACACTCATGGACATGGTCTTACTGGGAATCTGAGTGAAACGCTTGCGATCAGAGCTATACTTGTAGATGCCTTCAATCATGGGCAAGGTAATGGTGCGGGGCCCGTAGCCTGCTAAACGTGTCAATTCATCTGTTTCCCCAGACAGGGTGTAGAGCGCCCGGAACTGGCAACTTGAATCACGGAAGAGAATGAGGAAGTGGTTTGCTTTGCTCTTTTCAATTTCCTAAGATTGAGAAAAGAAACATATAATCAAAAGGTTAGATAAGGCCAAAGTATAAAACAAAACAATAGCCGTAGTGGCGTAATGGTTAGAATGCAGTATTGCAGGCTAACTGCCGACCGCCATCAGTTCGATTCTGACCGGCTCACAACCTCCTTCCGAGGTTGGTAAGATGTGGACCCAAACTGTTGGGGAAATATGCTGATTCTGAAACCACTTAAAGAGGACTGCAAAGCACTGTGAAGTGACACATAAGTCTAAGTGCTATTGCTATTGCTAATTCCTAAAAAACTCAGAAGGTACCATTCTAAATTAGGGATACTCGTCAAATCAAATTAGGAGAACAATACTAAATGCCCTATTATTTACTTCTTCCCACAAAAAGAAAAGACTGGCCTGTGCTGAAATGAATAAATTGACATTTGAAATTAGAGAACAAGAAGATAAACAAGATAAGATATGGGATATATTTTATCAATGGCTTGACAATAAAACATGGAAATGAAATATGACATAGAAAATGAACGTTAAAATATAATATGTAAAAATATTTTTTTTCTGAAACGATAATGCCATTGTTAAATAAATGACAAGGGGATAATGATGTAATGATATATGAGGCTGATAATATGAGAAATTAGATAATTAGTTAAATATTATAAGCACAAAAGATCTGTACTGACCGACACACTATGTAATTGTGAGGGAGGATGGAGTTTTTTGTTTTTGTTAAAAAATAAAAAAAAATCGGGGAAAAAAAAAGAAAAGACTGACCTTGTTTTATACTATTAACATCTTGTACCCATTAAAAGGACTCCACAACTTTTCAACAGTAAAGCTCAGCCATTTACATTTCTTAATGATTGGATTGCTAGTACTTCTCCCTTTCATCACAACTAAAGAATGCAGCTAGGGCTTTCTGTTTATTCTGTAACTACAGTAAACCTTAAATCTTGGGAGCTCTTCAGATGTTTCATACTGTCAGCATGATCAATAGCCAAAGAGTACGGGAAGCATAGTCCAAAATCTCTAGAGATCAAGTTGCCTACCCATACCATGTTAGTCCATCTCAATAATTCAGACATGGCTATTATATAGTTAAGAACACCAGAAGCAAAATCTGCTTATGAAGAAGCACCCAGCCTACTAAATTAAGCCAATATAAATATACATACAGATAATTCCAGTTAATCATAATTGGAAGAATTTCAGTTGCTTACATAAAGCATGACATGATCAGCATTGCTTAGTGGTGGCAATCTTAACAGCCTCTATTGCCATTGCTGAGTGAGGTTCACGGGTTTTTAAGCAAGGACCTCCTTACAACCCCCTCATAGCTTCCAACAACCAAGTCAATGGGTAAGCCAGCAGGAAATCAGAAGTCCCAGGAAGTCTGGAAGCAGGCTGGCAGGCAGGTAAGTGGTTGTTGCCAAGTGAGGGAGAGCACATGAGGGACTACTGTGTTATACAAGGGGCAAGGCCTAAAGTGGCTGCTCTTGAGCAGGGGAGGACATGTGAGGCTCAAGTACAAGGCCTGTGATAGCTGCTTCCAGGCAGAGGAGGGTACACAAGGAAGTGGTGTGCCTCAATGAGGCTTGCGATAGTTACTGCAAGGTGGGGCAACTTAAAAGCAACTTATGACCTTCCCAGCCAGCTTTCCCATTTCTTTTATTTGAGGGACATTGGCAGAGAAAGTTGCAAATAGCAATCGTGATTATGGGACTCTGCAACTGTCATAAGTGCAAGCCAATTGCCAAGCGCCCAGATTGTGATCATGACACCATGGAGATGCTGAAACAGCCAGAACTTTGAGGACCAGATGTTCATTGCTGTGGTAACCAAACAGTTGCTGAGTGAGTGGACTATGGAGGACTACCTGTAGCTTAAAAGCTATTGATTTAGAACTGCAGCCACAATTGTCCCAATTTTTTAAGGCAATTACTCTTAGATTTGATACCAACATTTGCATGCTGTGTTCATTTCAAGAAAGGACTATCTTTTCCATGGCTCATATTCACCATATCTCGACTTACTTCCAAGATACGGATTTTCTGGGGTTCATTGACCTTGCCAGCGAGGCAGCAGTGAGACAATGCATTATGGATGATGTATTTATTGGACTTGGCACTGGGCTCCTTGTACAGCTTGGGCCCTGCAGAAATACAATGAGGTTAGCCTAGAAGATAGGTTACATTTCTCCCATCTGAAGGAAAGCAGACCAAAAAAAAAACATTCATAAATGCTTTACAGTGAAAAGAAGATGGAACCAGAAGGGCTTTATGCACAGCCAAGGCCACTTCAAGACAGGGCACCTGGAAATGGAGGGGGGGGGGGTTTCGTAGCCAACCACCCTCTGCCATGCCAGGAGAGAAAAATTATGATCTGTGGAACAACAGAATATAATTTACCAGTATATTCTGGAATGGAAGCTGGTGAGGAGGCAGTCGATGCATTTTCCCAGTCACGATCCCGGTTCTGATTTGGCAGCAACCGACTGGGAGACATTGGCCCAGAAGGTGACGCAGCTCTGGGGAACAGATCAATATATTTAACCCTGGATTTAAGAGAACTTCAATCATTTGTACACAGATGCATTTCCTTGGATATGGCTCCAGGTCTAAACCTTCCTCACCCACTTGCCAGCCATATACGAGAAGCAATGCCTACTCACCGCGAAGCTCTTTTGACGAAGAGGGAATTTCCCGGATCATTGGCCACAGTCGAAAGAGAGAGAGTAGACTGAGAGTATACTTTGCTGAGCTTGGAGCCTAAGAAAAATGGATACCAATAGGAACTGGCACTGTAGCCTCTCATTTATAACGCTAAGAAAGAAGCTCATTCATTTATTTTGAGAGTTCGGCAGACCTTGATTTTTGTTACTGGGGGGGAAAAAAAATCAACGAAGCAACTTCCAAAGGTACTAAGTCAAAACTAACAATCGCATGCAATTAAGCAGCTAAAGAATCAAATGTTTGCTTTAAAAGAGGAATATCCTCTATTGTCAGCAGAGCCCAACTGACTGCTTCATAGCGTCTCTTTAAAAAAAATCATTTGTGTGTTGCGATAATGACAGATCTGGGTAAAAATCTCATCTTAAAGGATGGCACAATTTCACCCTATCAGAAAATCCCAAAAGCCCTCTGATCTAAGTCGCCAAGAATTTTAAAATAATAACCAGCGCTGCATTCAGAAACAAACAAGACACCACTGTAGCTGATACCATAAAGGCAAGACATGATTCTAAAACAGAATGGAGCCAAGTATTATCAAACTAATTAAAAAGAACTCGCTTCCCTTTCCCAAACTACTTTTCCAGAGGGTTGAGGCCTGTGTTGAAAATTGTCTGACAAACCATTTTAAGAAATTATATTAATCCCACCTCTAAGACCACCAACTATCTATGCCGCAGTTAAAGAAAGTCCTGAATCTACCAAATTGGGTTCGTAAGATCAGGTATCAATAAAAACGGTTTGGTGAAATTAATGAAATCCAGAACTGTAATTATTATAAGGGTTTTGGCTCAGAGGTGAGTTTCAAAACCTGTCATTATCGGTTCGTGCATGTATGAGTAACGCTTCTGCACATGCGCAGAAGCATCTGGGCAGGTGAGAGGAGCCTCCCGCCACTACCAGTTCACCCAATCCGGGGCGAACCGTTTTGGCCTAAACCGTAACCAGCAACAATCATCTGGAAATCCCTAAAGCCTCACAAGACCTAGCCAGCTCGGGCAGAGGAAGAACCAACTAAGACCATCACCTTTGACAACTCATTATCATCCTGGGGACGAAGGGATAGGCATACAGGCAGATGATGGCATCATGATAGAGCAACATAATCATAGCTTTGAAAGCCCCTCCTCACACTCCAGAGGAGCCTTCAGTCTCAATTCTCTGGAGAAACCATAGCCTCTGACAGACTTTTCCCTGGTTTTGCTTGAACTGGACTGTTTTTCCCCTTCCTCCCTCTTTTCATAACTCTTACCAAGGAGTCCTTTGACAGGGCTGCGGGCAAGGACAGAATCATCACAAAAGACTGTTTTAGGCCGTCCCTTCTTTAGGGCACGAACGGTTGTGGGCTTCTGACGCAGCACTTTATCTAGATCTTCCATCAGTTTGAGTTGATGACGCCTCAGGTACTCTTGGCGAGTGAAGTCGCCACGCCTTGGCCCAACTTCTTCCTCTACTCGGGCCCGCTCATCTGCTTGAACTCTGGAAAAAAAATAGTCAGAAATCCACAGGGGATATCAATCATTTGGATCAATCCAACTATCCATCCAGTTGTATGACTCTCTCCCACCCTGCTGTAACTGGCCATGTAGAAAAAATATGTGTAAATTGGCACCATTTGCTTGGTTCTAATAGCCGCATGCATGTGACAGGTGATGCCTCATTACGTCAAAGCAGCTCCCATGCCACTGGGGAGAGTGGCAAATATAGACACAACAATATGATGGCTCATCCCATCTTACTTGGCTTCCTCTTTCTTCTGTTCCTTCTCTGCCTCTTGCCACTGTTTTCTGCGCCGTGCCTCCTCACTTCGCCGCTGCTGTCTCTCTAAGAGACTGGCTCGTTTCTGCGCCATTTCCTCTTCAGCCTTATCCTCATCCTGAGTGAAAAAAACGTGTCAGCTGAGTAACCCTAAAAGATCAGCATCAGTTTTTACTTCCAAAAGACTTAGTTCACTCTTATCCCCTCCTCCCTCAGATTGGAGACTCTGACAATCATCTCCTAGTCACCTTGGAGGACTTCAGCACTTTCATTCTGGCTACTCAGGCCAGTTTCATGTTCTGCTTGTAGCAGACTTCAACCAAATTGTATTTTAAACCAATGAGACTGGGTGCTACCTTAGGGTTATGTCAGGGGCCGCAGGCTTTGAAAGTGGTCGTGCAAATAGAAGTCAGTAAACAGGATTCAGTTGCAACAAAAATTAGCACACACTTGACCTGCACTTCAGGATCTTTAATCTCCAGCATTCATGACATGAGGTATACAGTACAACTAATTCCAATTCTAGATGCCACAGAAATGTGTACTGATTACTAGAGAACATCTACTGAAGCTGTTGCTACTGCTGCAATTTAGGTTGGCCAGTGGCAGAACAGAAAAAAAATCCTCTGAAAACATTTTTCTCATGTCCTATGATTTCTCAAACAGGAGTTATTTGCACGTCTTCACACACAGTTTAAATCCTTTGTCCGACAATTCCCACCTAATAAGCTTGTGCCTACCAGGTGGGATTTTGGGACACACTTCCCTTGACAGAATCTGATATTCCTCCTGCTTCTTTTATGTTCAGCCAGCTAGTTTTGGAAAAAAGTGTACCCAGATCATCTAAGTTCATCTCGGAACTGCTGGTAACTAAACAGAAGCCCTAGCCAACCTCCTTCCCTTCCCCCAGAAGCTCTTTTAAAGAAAGCAGAAAGCTCTGTCAGATAGGTAAGAATTGTTAGTAGCCAAGAGTTAAATTCTCACCTTAAAAAAGAAGCCCAGACCTGTACGGGGCTCAGAATCCAAAGTCTCAGCAATTGATTCCTCCAGAGAGTCATCCCCATCCACATCTTCATCATCCTCTCCTTTTAAGCTAGACAGAGGGATTTCAATCAGGCTACTGTGTCGATCACTGGGTGAGGAGACATCACTGGTGCCATCACCTGAAACACGAGCATTGCCTCCTTGTGGAGGAACAGAGGCCACCGGCCGTAGATTATTTGGTGCTTCCACCTCTGGCACAGGCAGCACCTCCTCAGCAAAATGGATGGAGGAACGGGTCTGCACAGGAACCTGGCTTGGGGAGAATTTGCGGAGATGTGGAAGGTTGTCCACATTGTGAGGAGGCGTCAGGACACGTGTGAGAGGTGGCAGCTTTAGCTCAACTGGCCGGGTGTGCTTGGGACTCTTGGGAGGCACGGGGGCCGGAGATTTCTTGGGTGTGGGCTGGGGTGAGCGAGATTTGCGGGAAGGGGAAGGAGAAGGGGAGGACAGTTCTACTGAAGAGCGGGGAGGAGCCCCCTCACGGCCAGTCCTTGGGGCTGGGATCACCCAGGCTTGTGCGCTAGGCTTCTTCTCCTGCATGAGGCGTTGCTGTTGCTCACTCAGGCGCTGCATGTCCAACTGCAGTGAGCTCAAAGCTGTGTTCAGTTTGGCCACTGCCCGGTTGTAATCACCCAGATTCTCATCAAGTGCTCCCCCTTTGGTGATATCAGGAGAGAAAGTAACCTGTTTATTATCCAGACGGGTACGTGGGCTTCCAGCTTCTTCCTCGGCCTCTAGCTGAGCAAGCCGCTCCTCCAGGGCAAGTCGACTATCCTCAGACTGAGAGTCAGGAACCTTCTGCAGTTGTAAGAAGGCACTCTTGCCCAAGCGCTGACGGTGCCGGGTAAATATAGCCTCTATACGTTTCTTCTGAGCCTCAATTGCCCGACGCTTTTCCTCCAACCGGGCACTCAACTGGCTCATTTCTGAGCTAAGGGCAGGGCTTTGGGCAGGGCTTTCTTCTGATGGCACCTGACCAGCCTCTGAGCTTTCAGAGCTAATCCCACTAGACTTGCTGTCGGTAGCTGCAAGTTTCTTCTTGCGTTCTGCAAAGCTGGTCATGCGCACACCAGAGGCGGAGGAGGCAGTGCTCTCTGGCTGTGAACTCAGGGAACTTACGCCTGAGGTGGAATCGTCTGGCCCTCCTGCAAGCCTCAAGGGCTCCTCAGCATCGGAGTCCAGGCTACCTTCTTGCACAGGTTCTGCACCATTGGGGGGGCCGTTATGGCAGCGGTAAACAGTGGGCAGGGGAGTCTTTTCCAGCACTGATGTTTTAGGAGGCTCTGGTGAGTGCAAATAAAAGCCATCGGGGGCTCCCTCGGGGACCAGGCGTTCACTGCTGTGGATGATCTGCAGTGCTTCCTCAATGGTGGGCAAGTCAGGGTAGGCATCATTTAGGCCGTTCTCTAGAGCCGGTCCCTCTTGACTTTTGTGTCCAGCCCCATGGAGTGATGGCATTACTAATCCATTGGGGGCCTCAGCAGCCTCAGTAGGCCATGGGTGGGGCGATCGAGGCAAGGAAGAATAGAGGGTCGGTGCCAGACTGTCAGAACTGACAGAACGAAGGATGCCCACCGGGTTCCCCATCACAATATCCACATCACTGTCCAGGCCAAAAGGGATGCTGAACGAGACCGCCTGTGACAAAGGATGGCTAGGAAAAAAAGAGGAAAAAAGGTGAGAATATTAAAGGTCAGAAAGGATTGGCTAAGAAAGACCAACTTCAATTTCTACCCCAGCATTGTATAGCTTCTTTTTCACAATTCTATATCCAAATCTATAGCTACGACATCCTACATGACTCTTAACCTAAATATCTAGCATTCCTCATACCTCCCAAGAATTCCAGGTTATAGTTTTAAAGTTCCTAGACTTAAGGAAAAGGATTTGGAAGTCTGAAGGTGGTTCTTAATGAGCTTAAAAAGCCACAGAGATGAAGCCATAGAGGAAAGGTGTTCTGGTATCAGACACAAAGGTCTTAACTAGAAAGCAGAACAAATTATGCAGAATATTTTATTTAGCTTTTATTGAGCAGTGGAAGGCAGGTATTTTTCACATTTAATTATTTGCCTTCCTGCTTTGTGTTATGTTTAATTAATTGAACTGTTGATGATAGGTAGAAAGTTTAAACAGGTATAAACCAACCCTAAGTACAACTTTGCAAATGGGAAAACAGGAAATCCATTATTTTAATAATTAAATTTGCATTTAAAAAATAATAATTTAAATTATTTCCACCTTAATAAAAGTCAAAATCATTTTTGTTCCTTAAAAACAACAAAAGCAATTATTGTTACGACTGGAACCACTAGAACCACATTAATTAGATTGGCTTTGTTCAAACTCATGTCTAACCATTTTGGAGTTCAATGTCCATAATTCTTTACCGGCATGGCCTTTACCACCTCTATTCTTTCAATGGTCTAACCAAGAATTATTATTTAGTTGTCTGAACATGTTCAGTATTTACCACAATGTTTCTCAACCTTAGCGGATTGCTGGCTGGGAAATTCTGGGAGTTGGAGTCCATGTTTCTTAAGGTTGATCAACACAACTACCATGTGAACAACACTACTGGTTTCTGCTCCATCTTAGACAAAGATGGAGCAGCATGCTGCACCTTCCCTGAACTAGCACTTCCAGATGTGTTGAGATAATCACAGAGATGCTAGCTGGGAATTCTGGGTGTTGTCAGAATGCCAATATATTCAAAATTACAAGTTTGCAGAAATTACTCTATTGGTGACTGAGCCAAATTAATCGCAACCTATTACCAATTGTTAAAATACCATTTTACAACTACCCCACTAACTTTCAAATATTTAATTATGTTTTGCCTTTTGGCTCAAACTTTGCTTAAGGCAAATTAATGTCCTTGGTATTACTCCTACTTAGTACATGGAAGGGAGACCATCAGGGAATGCCAAGACTTTAGGCTAGATGGAAAATGGAAACTGGCAGGCATGGGGCTGCTGATCTCGCTATTGCAACTCAGCGAGATCCAGCCCCAGACAGGATATGAATGTTTGTTGTCATTTTATTGTTTTAAATCGTTTTTTAAATTTTATATAATATATTTTA
>JANHFM010007771.1:218174-242926 GCA_032468115.1 Grayia smithii | reverse complement strand
TTATCTACCCCGAAAGGATGAAAGGCTGAGTCAACCTTGAGCCTGGTGAGAATCGAACCAGCACTAATTGCAAGCAGGTGGACTTAAGTGGAGACACTTAGCCAGTGCATTAGCAATCTGCACCACCAAAGACTCTGGTGGACATCCTTCTTCATCTTCCAATGGCCTTTACCTTTTTTTTTTTCTTCAATTTACAGTTCCTCATATTCACAGACACATTAACTTAAGATGCCCGTCTACTATATCATTTTGCATAACCTTCCCTGCACGATAGCAGCTTCTACATTACAAGACAGGAAAGGCCTGGTAGTTGTGAAGAGACAAATGGTTCTCTCATGAAGATATATATGTATTTTTTTATAAATCCCAGGAATTGTGGTCAATGGACATATTATCTTCTTACCTTGAACTCTTGGCAGTTCCTTTGGACACACAAAATCTGGCTTTACGACCTCAAAGCACAGAAACAATTCAGCCAGGAATACTCCGACATTGACCTGGGGAAGCAAAGCAGGAAGTGAGTCAAGGCTCACTTTTTTCTCCCTTGGCTTGAATTTGAGCAGGAAGGAAGCCCTGGAGTCTCTGCCCTATAGCGGCACAGCCATTCTCAGAAGGCAACAAGCAAACCGGGTAACAATTCCATCTTCGCACCCAAATCTCTTTTTTCCTTCCAGCACTACTCCAACCTCTACCTTAAAGGGGCCTCATTGTTTCTGCACAATCAGCTTTTAGTTAATGTGGCTTGAGACATCAGCCAAGACTTATTAGGGCAAGACAGGCTGAGTGCTGGTACAAAACAATAATTCCTACTTGCTCCACAGGAGGAACTTTTCTGGATGTGGGGCTAGACTTCTCCACTGTGCCAGGGCAGCCATTTGCTCCTCTTCCTTCAATTAGACAGACTCCTTCCTGCACCCTTTTGCCTCTCAAGTAGCACAGCCTGCTGTTCTCCCAGGACTCACCCTTAGCAGTGGTGGCATGTAGAGCAGGTCCTCCAGTGAGAGGAAGCAGGAACCACCCAAATAATCTGAAGAAAAGCCCTGGATAAGCTGCAGGTTATACAAGCTGTCTGCCACCGACATTGTCTCCTTCAGACACACATCTACCAGGAAGCAGACAAGGAGGTTAGTAGCAAAAGGAACGAGAGCCATTCATAGCGACTCCATCCTTCCACTCAGTCGCTCACCTTCAAGGCGTATGAGCTGCGGGCAATAGTAGTGGATTGTAGCAGCAATGGCCCCTCCGCTGGCCAGGTCTTTTATTCCTGTGATGGCAGGGAAACATGGTGTCTGTTTGGGCAATGCTTTATCCTTCCGATAGCGGATCTGAGCAGGACAAACAAACAAAAAATGCAAGGAGAATTCAAAGCCATGATAGTGGGGTTTAGCTCCATGTGCCAGAGAACAATGCCCTCCCGTCTCCATGCCCAATGTTCGAAGCTCCTCTGGTCTCATGCAGCAGCCTTTACAAACGCTACCAGGGAGAGCTCCCAGTGGGTAAAGGACCAACTGAAATCAAGCCCCCTCCCCCAAATACAGTATTCCCCTCCTCTGGATGCCAAGAGCAAACTGCATGCAGGGAAGGAGACATGATATAAAAGCAGGGAGGGATGGGCAAGCAAGAACTTTGCAGGAGCCCCTCGAAAGGCAACAGAGACGGAAAGCAGAAGGAGGACTCAGCCATTACTGGGGAAAAAAGGAAGGTCATTTCGGGAACACTTCTGAATGATCCTAAAGAACAAGAATCCTTTCCCACTATTTAATCCAAGGGAGGCCAGATCCCAGGCTTTGTCCCACAGGCTAGATCAGCCTTTTGCAAGCAGATGCCCTATATCTGCATAACACTAAAACTCCCCAAATTCCCAGGTAGCATGGCTAACCATCAGAGTGACTTCTAGGCTGGGGCAGGGTGGACTGTAACACCAAAGTCCAACTGGAAAGATTGGCTTTGGAGATAAGGGAAAGGCGGAAGATCCAGTTGTCAGTTCCTCCAGCATCACCACCCGCTTAGAAAATTATAAACTATCCTTTACCACTCTGTATATGCTTGTCCTCAACCCCAGGACACAGCCCACAAGACAACAAAGGCAACACTCCCAGCAGAGACACACACAGAGCAGGGCAGGCCACACATCAAGAGTGCACATGGTAAGGAAGGGAAGGAAGGGAAGGAAGGAAGGAAGGAGGGAGAATCACAGACAGACAGACACGGATACTCAGCAGGCCAGCAAAGAGGAGGAGAAATAAAAGGAAGCAAATGGGACACCTCCATTCCTGCTGAAATGAGCTGGAGGGAGGATCAACAGAAACTCCTGGGTGGCATCTAAGAATTGGCCAGACTCAGCAAGCTTTGGAGAACAACCTCCTACTCTCCATAACCCACAGAATTAAGGAATTCAGAATTCAAAGGAAATCCTTCTTCTAATCTGGCCTGTTTTCTAGATATCTCCTCCAGGAAAGAAGATGGGGAGAAACTAGACACATCTCATCTGGCTACCAAGGGCAAAAGGGGTCATAGTGCAGGTATGGGGTGGGAGCTAGAGTATGCAGAGATTAAACTGATGAAAATATACACCTGTAGGTGGTCTTCCTAAAATTTGATTGTATCTTATAATTCTGGAGAGAATACAGAAATAGTCTAAGGCATCTCATGGACAATGAAAATGCACCCCCAAAATTCCCAAGTTTCTAAATTCCTAAAGAGATGCAAGATCATTACAGTCCTCAGTCCCAAGGAGGACATAAGGCCAACAGCCATGAACATCTGCAGCCAACAAAGGAAGCTATGGGTTGGTCTGGCCGCAGATAAAAACAGCTGAAAAAATGGTAGGAGGGTGCAAGGGAAAGTTGGCCTCTTGAGAAATCCAAGCAAGTTCGGGGAGGCATTGGGGAAAGGGGCAGACCCATTGCAGCAGGAACAGCCAGAAGTTCAAGAACAGCAACCCAAGTGGATGGAAAAGTGGTGCAGGTGGGCGGGCAGGTGAGCACGCCGATGGATACATTACCACAGGAGGCTTATTCCCCGACTCCTTCAAACAAAAAGCGATGGCATGCTGGATGCAACAGCAAAGAAAAGAGAGAGCCTGATCAATGCACCCACCAGGAGGGAGAAAGAAGGGAAGGGTTGCTGCCTTGCAAGGCTGGGGGAGGGAGACCCTGATGTGGGGAGGGGGCCACCAGTATTGAACTTAGGTCTGAACTAGAGGAAGGCTTCCCGGCATGCACTTGAAATCTTGAGAACCCCTATGCCTTCTGGATTACCCCACCTCCTAAATACCAACACACTGGATCTCAACAGACCTGGGGAGACTGTCCTCTATTGTTTTTCAAGCTTAGCCACTTTAAAATGTGTGGACTTCAACTCTCAAAATTTCTGGCTGGGGAATTCTGGGAATTGAAGTCCACACATCTTTAAAGTTTTCCAATTAGAAAAAGACTGTTCTAAGCCTTTATTTAGCTGCACTACGTACAGCAGGACAGCAAGCAAAGGGGAGAAGGGGGCAGAAGGCAACACAAAGGGGGAAAAGGATAAAGACATGCCAGGTAACTAGCATGCGGTTCCTACTGGCATGAACTGCCCTGCTCTGGCTGTCTCTTAACCCCTCCCCATAAATAACAAGTGGGCTTTCTGTTGATTTCTGAAACCAGTGCATTAGGTTCCCCACCCAAACACCTGTAACCCCAAGAAGGCTGTGTAATCAAGGCAGAAAATGTAAGCACATATGAATCCACCTATATGATATGCAACGGATAACCTGTTCCTCCAGGGGCCCCCAGAGGTGGACACAGGGAGCTAAGAGAGACCAAAGCAGGTACAGATTGTGAATGGAA
Organism: Grayia smithii; assembly: GCA_032468115.1. Taxonomy (NCBI): domain Eukaryota; kingdom Metazoa; phylum Chordata; class Lepidosauria; order Squamata; family Grayiidae; genus Grayia; species Grayia smithii. Next base: position 239,096 of record JANHFM010007771.1, on the reverse strand, counting down.
GGAGGAGGGTTAGAGAACAAAGGATGCTGGGATATACCAGCATCCCAGCAGCTGGAGTCTCCTATGGCAACTCTCTGACTCCCTACCAACAGGCACCCCCTCTACCCCCATCATGTCTCAGTTTACAAGAATGGTGCCCGTCGAAACAGACTGACGAAGTCACCCCAAATCTTCTCCAAGGGAAGCTCTAGATAAGGAACTACACAGGGACCTCTGTCCCAGGGTCCTGAACCCCCAGCATCCTTTGCTCTGGGTCCCCCTGGCATGCAGCACAGGAGCCAAGGCAGCAGGGAGATAATAAATAAAGCCACCCACTTACAGGAACCAGTTTCCAGTACCACCTGGTGGGACACTGAAGCAGAGGAAGGAGAGAGGCCAGAGGGAGAAGAGGAGAGAGATGCAGAAAAAGACAGCTCGGTCACATACCACAACTCGACTGTATTCAGCACAGGCAACCAAAGAGGCCGTTGAGCTGGGACGGGGGCCCTGAGCCCACCAGGAATGGAAACCAGGATTGCCCCTCATCTACTCCCCATTGCTCAATAGTTCAGTCCAGCAGAGCCAGCCAGCCCCACTGAACAGCTTGGGTGGAAAATAAATGGTCAGCATTTGCTGGCAGTCAAGCGGGCCACCCACAGGGCAAGACGGGAAGTTAGCCCCAATCAGAGTGGGCTTTGGCTTTACAAGTGGGCTGGTGAGAGAGATCCCTCTCCCAAGAGGAGGGAGGGTGGAAGGAAGCAAACTCTATCCTCTAAGGCAATGGTGAAGGGACAGCTTGTAAACATAACAAAGCCAGTGTGGGGAAAGCTCTTTCGATGATGAACGCAGCAGTGCCTCTTATTGCTGCCACCCCAAGTTAAACCAGTGTCTGAATGCCACCCTCACCACCCCTCCCCTGCTTCTCTCAGGAGGGCAACCGTAGCAGCAAAGCACCCACACCTTGGGACCACTACAAGATGCTGGAGTCTGGCCATCAGTTCCAGGAGCTGAACGCTGAGAGGATTCTTGTTCCGCAGTCTGTTGTATCTTGCAAATTATCTGCAGGGCGGCAACAAGGAATCATTTGCAAACATGCAACACAAACAACGGGCAGCTTCCTTCCCTCCTTATCCCCTTTTCTCCTCTTTCTGGTCCTAAACCATGGGCCCTTGTGGTTTTTTTCTGATTGGAGTTCATCCACGTTTTTTTTCATCATCTTTCTCAGGAGGACATATTCTAAGAGTAATTTTGTACAGGCAATTCTCAACGTACGAAAGTTCATTTAGTGACCGTTCAAAGTTATGACGGTACCGAAAATTGTGACTTACGACCTCTGCAGCATCCCCATCATCATGCGATCAAAATTCAGATGCTCGGCAACCGATTCATATTTATGACTGTTGCTGTGTCTCAGGTTTATGTGATCATCTTTTGCGACCTTCTGACAAGCAAAGTCAATGGGGAAGCTAGGTTCACTTAGCGACCGGGTTACTAATTTATCAATTGCAGTGATTCACTTAACAACTGTGGTCAGAAAAGTCAAAAAAATGGGGCAAAACTCATTTAACAAATGCTTCACTTAACAACAGAAATTTTGAGCTGAATTGTGGTCATAAATCGAGGATTTCCTTTCCTTTCCTATACTCTTGAGATGAAGTGCAGTCGTCTGCCACTATTCCTTGCCTTGCTCTTAATCTTCACAACCTGAGCTGAAGAAAGGGGGAGGGAGGGTTAATAATTCTAATCTCACAAATCAAGAACAGGATTAGATGGGGAAGTTGATCTAAGTAATCCAACCACACTTAATTTAGCATTGAATTTTACATGTCATCAGTAGCATGGACTTGGGCTAAGGAGGCAGATCTTAAATTTGTTCTATCTGTCACATGGATTAGTGTGTGCAGAAAATGGGATATCCCCATGCATAAGCTCCTTGGATGCAGATAAAAGAAAGAGAATGTAAATGAATGAACATTTAATACCATATCTATCCACCGTAGCAGTTTCTGGTCCCAGGAGACGGCTGCTGGCTCAATGCCCAATGCAACACTTAATGAGCTGGTGGCTTCCAATGCAAATGCTGTCATCAGAGAGTCAATTAATGCCAGGTGTGCCCCCTACAAGTCAAACAGGGGAAAAAATAAGAGAAAAATGTAGTCAGAAAAACTACAGTACTCATAAGGGCATCCGTACCCTACAAAGAGGAGTCACATACACACACAGACATCTGGCATTATCTTCCAGAGTATGAAATAACAAAAAGAAGAGAGAACTATCTGACCTGTACCAATGATGGGGTAGATAGAAGCAAGCTTCATCTCTCATTACCATGCTGGTGTTCCATATCTCAACTGAATGTAAATCTGGAGCAGGAATAGCCTTCAAACGCTTACCACTCAATAGGTTCTAAATTTTCAGGCTATAATTCAACAACACATTCACATTTCTGACCCTTATTTCTTTTTCAAAATACCCTACTTACAACCATAAAAATGTTAAACCAGAAGAGTGTCAACATACAGCAGATCCAAAATCAGACTCTCTCACTCTTCCAACATACTGTACTTTCAACAATAAAGGTTGAAAACCCAATCTTTGCCATACACTACCTGGTACGTCCAATATACTTGAAAAATAATCTTTTGTCAAAGTATTCATCTCAAAGTAGCGGTGGGTTTCAGCAGGTTCTGACCAGTTCTGGAGAACTGGTAGTGAAAATTTTGAGTAGTTTGGAGAACGGGTAAATACCACTTCTGACTGGCCCTGGCCCCATCTATTCTCTGTCTCCCGAGTCCCAGTTGATCAGGAGAAAATAAGGATTTTGCACTAACCTTCCCCTGGATTGGGGAGGGAATGGAGATTTTACAGTATCCTTCCCCTGCCACACCCACCAAGCCATGTCACACCCACCAAGCCACACCCACAGAACCGGTAGTAAAAAAAATTGAAACCCACCACTGTCTCACAGTCATACGGTTTAAGCAAGTCACCCAAACCTATCTGAATAGAATTTTCCATAAATAAAAATTATGTCTGACATAAGGAACTTGGAAGGTTAATCAAATATGACTAACACATCAGGCACAAATTGCAAAGGACCAAATCTTGGCAAAAGTAAGGCAACAACACAGTCCTTTCTGTTTGATTTGAAGAAGTTAATTTCCACCTTAATCCCACCCTTACCTATAGCTAAGTTGGCCATTTTAAGATTTTAATACTGTTAAGAAAAAAACCTGGGTAAAACCATTAGATATGCCATCTGCCAATCTTCCAGAATCTTGAATACAAAGTCTCTCAACACATCAGAGCCAAGAACTGCTGATCCAGAAGTAACAACTCTTCAAAGCCTCACTGAGAACATAATAACCAAATAACCCAATTGCCAAAGGCATTCTACTAAGGGAAAAAATGAAAGGCTGGTAATCATTGGTGGGATAAATCCCAGATTTTTATTTTGCTGCTCACTGCCACTCTAGAGTAAGCAAGTTCAATATTTCTCCAATATTACAGCTCCTGCCATTAAAACATCCATTACAATATCTACACAATGTAAAGGGCAAAACAAGTTTGCTGCCTGTAAACCTAGTAGCATAGCATCAACAAATGGAAACATGTCCAAATAAAGCATCTACTCAGGGAATTTAATTGGTTACAGTGATTCATTCCTACTTGTTCAATTTCTCTTAGCTTCAGTTTTCCAAAGTTTATGTGTTCCCCATTACTGCATCAAGTTTGCAATTTTTTAAAAAAAATGGGCATGAATTTTAAATTTGAATTCTACTATGAAATTTAAAATAAGACAATTATCAACTACAATTACATTTCCAATTCACAGAGGTTCAGAAAGTGCACATGAGGTAAGCTTAAATTAAAAACTGAAGTGAGCAAATTTCTCAGCTACCCTTCAATGTTGACTTAAAAAGAATAAAGGTGTTTCTGCAGGATCCCTCATTCCTCAATAGTTAGCAATTCTAGTTATCATAAAATCTGCACAGATTCTGATTATGCAAATTGAATATTGATTTATATTGTGTAGTAAAAAAGGAAATGGAAAATAACTTCTTTGGGGAGTAAGAAAATGCCAAGAAAAGAGTCAGAGATGTTGGGAAAGGTGAGGAATAAAAGGCCGATGGAAAAAAGAGAACTGGGATAAGAAGAAGAGGAAGGACATCATAAGGCAGATGATGTGTTTCTTATCCATGGTGTATAACATAGGTTTAAATTTTACATATGTGAAACCAGCCAGATAAGTATTGTGTAAATATTTTCCCAAAACAACTTTTATACAACCGCTCTCTCTGAGGATTGAAGATCTACATAATGAAATCCAGTATTATTTCTTCACTATTATTTCTGTTTCAGACCACAGCCCCATCCCCAATCTGGGAATTTAAGCAATACAAATCCTATCAAGACAGGTTCACTAGGAGTAAGAGAGTGGTATCAAGGAAGATCTCTGTTGGTTAAAGGCCTACAAAACATCCAGTTGGATGCCAAGTCTTGGAACCAAACTGTCAGCCTCCCAATGTACTTTATTTTCACTTTCTTAGCTCTCGGCTGCCACAGAAACAGGGGGAGGGGTAAATGTGGGAATATGACATACTGGAGGTGGGAACAGACAAGAAACGAAAGTTACAGATGATGGACGGTCCAACCTGATGACGTGCAACCCGGGGGATGACCACCTGACGCCTGGAGCTGCCTGAGATTGGGCTATAGCTCAAGGGGGGGCTTGGTGGGAGGGGGAATGGGATGTTTTTAATATATACCCTTCGCGCCTTTTTGCTCAATCTTGGAATTGCTTTCTACCATTTTCTCTAACTGTCTCCAGATACCTGACACAAACTGTTTGAGAGCAGAACATTCCTTGCCTACTGATTAAACCCAGTTCTCATAGAATTGGGCTTGTTTCTTTTGCCCAAGGCTTTTTAAAAGAAGCAAGGCCTAATTTATATAGTGGGAACTTTCACTTATAAGAATGTGCAAGAGAAGATTGTGAGTCAAAGACTGGATGGGTCTAACTGGCTCCTACAGATGATGACACCATTCACTGACACAAGGTGAGGAGTCAAACCTGGAAGGTTTGAGATTTGATAAATTAATGAAAAATGGGGCAATTCATGATTATTATTCATGAGGGCTATACATTAATTCCAGTATTGCAATGGGCTACTGCTTCCTCAGAAAATAAGCAGAGAATATTATCCATTCCTACCCAGTTTATAGATTTCAGGGGCCTCTGGTTGGATTAGAAAGGCATTTGGGTTTTATGTTTTAATCCACTAGAGCATGTGGATTCAGTGGATGCCTGGCAGCAACTAGATCTTAGAAGCCAGAACTTTGTAATCTTTTCTGAGCCAAAAAAAAGGCACTTGAACTTTGAGTTGTATGCTAATGACAACACTCTAAAATGGGAGTAGAGCCAGAACAGAGTAGGTAAGACAAGGAGGAAAAAAATCAATTTCATAGCATCTCTCTTGTATCACAATAAAAATTACAGTTCAAAAACAACTTCTGATATTGCTTTGAGGGCTGTTGCAAAATTATTTGGCCCTGAAGTTGCAGCTGGTTGCTCCTCAGTAAGCAAAAATAAGGAAAGGATTACATTTGAATCTCTAAGTACATTTATACCACATTCAGACTTTCCTAAGATGTTAAACACTATAGCAAAAAGAACTTCAGCAGCAAAAAATAAATTCACCAGGTAATTAATAAACCCTGGGAGAGAGTTAACTGGAAGGAGGAAGAAAGCAGAAAAGGAGCACCTTAAGCCTGAAGGAAAACCTGAAAACAAGTTCTCTTTTTCTTCATGGCAAAGCTGTTTTTAACAAACCTTAAGAGATTGGATGTAAGATAACACGCACTGTAAAAGGCTGCTCCCCAGTTATTTCTTTGCCCAAGCCAAACTCTACGGGACTAGCTACATGGTAAGAAAGGATAAATGCAAGAAAATGGTGTCACACAGGTCAGGGGAGTAGAATAATGGCCATTTTCAACTCTCAAGTGACATCTTTTGTGATATATTTTGCCACCAATGAGCCAATGTGATTCCCTTCAAAGAGCTGTTGATCCACAGCTTTATCATCCCATCTTTGAAGATGATTCCAGAATTGCAGGACATACAAGCCACATAATTCTGAAAAAAAGACACAGCTGCATTAATGAGTAACAATTTGTATTGACTTGCCTTTGCTTTCCACAGCAGTCATTCAGAATTAAATCCAAAGCAAAGTATTGGGGAGAGAGAACTTTCTCAAAATCTCACCAGATTTGAGACTCACCCCATAATTTCTTCAAACTTCATCCACTGCTAGCCTATCTCACAACAGATAGCAAAGGAAGAAGGGCATCCAGTTGGGCTGCAACCGGTTTAACAAACGGTTCTGTGAGCGCACTTGCATGCAGCATTCAAAATACAGCAATTTGAAGCTCAACTGCTTATCTTCTAGGCAGCCCCAGTAAGAAGAACAGCGGAGGCACGGAAACCAGCTGTGCCATGCAAATCAGCTGAGCCAGAAAGAATATAGGAAGGATAGGGTGGGGGCGGGGCCAGCTGATCATCGAAACTACCGGTTCACCTGAACTGGTCCGAACCACCAGCAGCCCACCACTGAAGGCATCCCTGAGCAGTTAATTGCAGCTCCTAGTCTTGATAAAAATCCCAAAGCAAAATCAATTATCAATCTGTGAGATCAACTCAGAGCTAACCAATCCTACTACACCTATCAACACCTGGTGATAGGATCTCAACAGATATAATGCTCCTTATCTCTTCCACATACTGAACACCAACCAGAAGAATTACAATTGTTGGCACATGGAGGTGGAGGTGGTGAACAGAAATCCCCATTCCCAAAGATGTTAGTAAGTTTATCAGGGTGCACTCCTAGACCAGAAAACTTGAGAGAAGTCACTCTTTTGGTGATACTTTGTCATCAATGATCAGGTCAAAGAAGACAGTTTTAGCAATCTACATGGCTTCCAGTTTTTTCAGAATCAAGTCCTAAACATTTTGTAATTTTTATAGATGCCTTCCACTGTTGTTGTCTTCGACATATCTACTTCCTTTTACTTTGTAAAAAAAAAAAAACTTGTGGGAATTGCCAGAATGCTGCCCACATTAAACAAAATCTGAATTTTCCTATATGTTCTTATTAAACAGAGGTGTTTCGTTTATCTTTCCTACATGAGGATGTATACATCTGTCAACTCCAACCATCAAAACTATGGATTTTCACCATCCATCTTAGCCCTTAGCAGGGGTGAAATCCAGCGGGTTCCGACAGGTTCTGGAGAACCGGTAGTGGAAATTCCTGGTTGGTCCCAGAGTGGGGTGGGAATGGAGATTTTGCAGTATCCTTCCCCCTGGAGTGGAATGGAAATGGGGATTTTGCAGTATCCTTCCCCTGGAGTGGGGTAGAAATGGAGATTTTGCAGTATCCTTCCCCTGCCATGCCCACAAAGCCACACCCACAGAACCGGTAGTAAAAATATTTGGATTTCACCACTGGCCCTTAGGTACATCAGCCTTTGAAATATGGTGGCTGCAGGAAGCTGGAGCAAGATCCTCAACCCCAACAAGTACTTTAAGCCCTGGGAAAAAAAGAATTACTTCTGTGGTGGCTCTAGCCACACCTTCATGTTCCCCACCCAGAAAAAGAGGAGGGAAGGTTTTCCCACGGGGTGGCTGAGATCTAAGCATGCAAAGGCCCCACCTTGAAGCTGAGGCACCGCATGGGACACTCCTGATATTCAGCAGAGATGGGGGAAACAGTAAGGTGATTTGGGGTCTAGCCTGGCATCCTTAGGGACTTTAGGATGCCACTGGGAGGTTTCGTACCTATAGGAAGAGGAACAGTTCATTTAAAACTTTTTTCTCCATCCGTTTCTTGAGCTTGTGCCTTCCAATTATTGGCTGTAACTGATGGGAGTTGTAGTACTACACATCTGCAGGGCATCTACCAGAATGCCTTTGGGAGGGGTCCTTACACAAAACCATCTACCAGTGGCTCCAAGATCCACTGCGTGCATGACTAGGACTCCTTTGGCAGAAGCTCCATTTGGGAGGCATTCTCATCAATATCACAGATGAGGCTTAAATGCCCAGATGTTATGTCTCACCTGCATAGGCCAACCCTATTCCAAATTTGAACTACTTACTTAGTAAAAAGTACTTAGCTTCTTTCTTTATGATAATGTAGCGGTGGACAGAGGAGAGACAGAACTAAGCAGAATAAAAGCAAGCTAATCCAGATTTCTGAGCTCCTGTCCCTAGACAACCTAAGAGATCAGAGTAAATTAGCAGAATTAACCCTTCAAGGAATTCTGAGTTGGTATTACCGCACTTCAGATCTCTACTATCTCCTCCAGCTGAAGATTTGGAAAACCACCCATTCATTCATCCCACTGCACAATTTGAAGTCTCCTATCCTGCAGTACCAGATCAAAGTTGCCTCTGGGGGCATAGCCGCCTCCTTCCCTCCAGACTTACCAGCTTGATTGGTTTGTGATGCAGATCAGCTTCCTTAACAGGCTTGTCTTGAAAGGTGGGCACCAAACCACGATGGGCAAAAAGTTGCAGCAAGGCAGCATTATCCTTTGGGGGAAGGGCGCCATCAGGGCCTGAAGGCAAGACCTGGCACCAGGCACGGCAGTAGACATCAGAAGATAGCAGCAGGCGGATGAGAGGAGGCTTCATATGCTCCTGTTCATATTGGTCTGTATAAAAGGGCTCACGCAGTTCAGCAGGGATGTGTTCTGTAAGAGAGAAGCAAGCGGTCACTCTGAAGATATCTCCCTATAAATGTGATGCCCATGGCTAGTTGCCTTGAATATTCCATTAGCTTTGGCCCCTGTTTTAGGCTCAGTTCAGTGATCTGCAATCAGAGATGAGAACATTGGATTCGGGCACAGCATGCACAGGTTCAAATCCCTCCAAAACACAACAGGTTGCCAGAACAGATTATCAGCTCACCATCTAACTTCCTTCTACATAACTATTTTTTTTTCCATCTTTCCCCTGGCTAGGCTGATGAGAATGATAGCTTGATACATCTGTAAGGGATCAAAGGGAAGCTTGCTATATGAATAAAGGAGGGAAATAATATAGATTGCACCCTTCACTGGAGTTTAGGCTTCATATACAGTGACAGGTAACTGGCATCAGAGAAGAGGAAGAGCTCTGAGGTGTGTTGCTATAAGCCTTTCAGTGTCTACTTTATCTTCCACTGTCTCCACTGATTAGTCTCCTGGGTTACTAGTTAGAGCAAGATAGTTCTGCAGAAGGCTCTTTCTGTCCTAACTGCAAATGAAGAAGAGGAAACTGTGTAGCCTTCCAGTTGTAAAGCCCAGTGAGGTTTTTTAATAGAAGTTGCTTTCTTCGCTCTTCTGAGCCTGGCATGAATCTGACAGAAAGCTGCAATTTTGCTCAGTGCTACACCTTAGTATTCTCAGCCCAATAAATGAGATCAAAGCATCTACTCAGTGAATAGTAGTACTTTTCAATGTATGTATTCATGTACTGTACAATGCACATTTTTGAAATATGCTTCTAGGCTCACTCAGTATTCTTAAATATACTATGAGGGGTTTTTTTTTAACTCCAATTTCAATTTATTATGGTCTTAGATCAGTACAAGTACAGTGATATGTAACTAGATTCCATCTCTGGCATACCTGTATTCCTTTACTATGTCCAGGAGTATATCAGATCTTGATAGAGAAAGACAAAGGTTGGGTTCCTATCCACCAATAAGGAGAACGTGCCTCACATCACAAAACCATAAAGAGTTCAACAGCAGCATAGAAAGAAGGAAAAGTACTGCTTTTCCTAACTCTCTTATTAAGAGGGATGAACCTTGTAGTTCTCTTGAGTGACAGGGAAAAGAATAAATCTTTCTGTTCCTAGACTGATAACCAAGAAATCACTAATCAATATATTTTATGGGATGGATACAGCAAGGAAAAGATTGATGTCCATTTGTTCAGGCACAACAAAGCTTCTAGCACAAACAGATACATGTGTGAATGCTGGCCCAACATTTCTAGATACAGGTGACTTGGCAACATCTGAGATTTGGAGCTGGAAGTTTCCCTGTCTTCATCTTCCTTGCAGAAGCTCCATCTGCAAGTTTATCATTCTTATTTAGAATGATTTCCATATAGCAAGAAGAAAATAGAGCAGAAACAGAGCAGCAAAGTAGAGAATGGCCAGATAATTGCTTAGGCAATCTACTCTTCAGACTAGATGATCAATATTAAATGGGATGGGAGAGAGGAAAAAATGGGCTTCAAACAAACAGTCTCACACAAACACCATCCCATCAAATAACAAATAATTAGAAACAACCATTGTTGTAGTATCACCTAAAACAATTGATTATATACCTGGTAAGATTTCTAGCAACCATCCCACATAGCCATCCTAGATGAAGAAAGGTTACAGAGCTATAACTACAATGAAATAAAAGTGTTTAGGAATACTGTATCCAGTTTCTAAGTACAAGTGAAGAAAGAGTCAGAACTTCAGATTTCACCTTTAGTTTCACCTGTTTAGTTTGCAAAAGGTGTGGGTTTGCAAATAAGCCAGAGAGTAGATCAGAAAACAGGGCTCATGGATTCTTTTTCTTCTTTTGGGAATAGTGAAGTTTCATTCCCCAGAGTCTCTGATACTCTTGACTGAGTATCAGAAAGCAAATAATAATTTATTACTCTGTGAAAAAAACCTGCTAGAGCTGACATTCACATGCTCTATTGGCTACTTCCTCAAGAGGCCACGAGACTCAGGATCAGGATCTACGTGTCAGCTCCTGCCAGTAAAGCTGGCAGGGAGGGACGGGACATCTCTGAGTTAAGAGAGCAGGGAAGGAGAACAGGTGGAACAACTTCACCAGCTGATTCAGCATCACCTGATCATAGCCACCACTGCAAACTTGGCTAAAAGCTCAGCTCCTTCTAGTTGCTGGGGTAGACCTACCCTAGCTAGGAGCCCACTGCACCCCCTCCAAGGCTGCAGAGCATCCAATATTAGGAAGAGCTTGCTTGGGGCAGAAGGCATAAATCTGTCATCAAATATACTTCAGTAAATCAACAGTTCCTATATTGTTGCTGTATTTTCTTGAGTCCAGCTTCAGCTTAAAAGGGAACCTCACCTTGAAATATACCAGTAAAGGAAGTGATGCTTTGATACAGCATAAGAGAGGCCAAAGGACAAAATGGACTCACACTTTCCATACTAAGAACTTTATCAGACAAAGTCCCCACATGGCAAAAAGTAAGCTTACAGATAATTGATTACACATCTACTGTTTCACCTATTGGTCAATCATTTCCCAGGACAAGTTTTGTGAAAATCTTGTGAAGCTTAAATCTGGCCAAGTAGATTTCTTATTTAAGAAAACTATTATCCTCTCTGCATCTGAGATTCACAAACCTTCCAGCAGTAAAGGCTATTTATATAGGCATGTCCAACAAGAAAGCTTTTAGGATACTGCTGCTAAAGTCTTAAACTCATAAACCAAGCCCCACTTGAGGTTGCACTAACACAAAGACACCCATTTCCTTCAAGCCAGGAAGTCCTAAGGTGATTCACATCCTGGGATTTGAAGTACAGCTGCCATTGATAGAGCAGGTACCCAATTTATTGAGTAGGTTTCAGTTTCTGTACAACCCATTATCATTCAAGATGGATCTCAGATTGTCATAAGGTGACAATTTTGCAATTGGTCACTTAGCTGATTCAGAAGGTGTGGTGCAAACAGCAAAGATTGGGAATTAAGACCATTTTTAAATGGCTAAGTTCCAAAGCAAATGTTTCTTAGAATCACCTTTGCCCCAACAGTGAACCAATGGAAGATTAGTCATAATGCCAAGTATATCACAGCAAGGTAGTAGGCATGCCCAATGGCCTGGTTCACAAACATTAGTCAGTTTTCTTTTTACTCAGCTGATTATAAATCCAACCATTTTGTTTTAGTGTGAGAGCCAAGCCACTATGGCTTGCTTAACAACTCATGGCTGTAAGTCCTGACTTTGCAGACATCCAATCAGAAGGCAGAAAACAACTTTTTTTCCTGTACATCAGTCTCTTCAGTACAAGTAGTCCTCAGCTTATGTCCATTTGCTCAACAAAACTCAAAAGTTATGGCAACACTGAAAAAAATGGGCATATGATCAACCCTCCAAGTTCTAGCCATGCAGCACCTCTATGGTCGTGTGGTCATGATCCAAGCATTCAGGTGCCACTAGATATGACTTTCATCATGAGATGTAGACCTGCATAGCTGATGGGGCCATGGCAAGGGGAAAAAATGACTTTGTTTTAATATGAACACAGCAAGGGCAAAGAGTTAAATCCTCCTTGCCTCCAACACATACAATTTCACTGCAACAGCAGGAGATGGGAAACCTTTTCAGTCCTGAGGTTGCCAATGGCAACAGAAAACCATCAATCTTGGGTAGGATCACTCAGAGAAATTAGAAAATTCCTCCTGGAAATGGCTAGTTTCTCATCACAGCCATTAACAGCAGAAAACCAGTGTGCTAGGCTGCTAGTAAGCAGGAAAGTGCATGAGGGGCTTCTACAAATTCAACAGATGCTCATTTTGAATACACAGAACTGCAGGTAAAGTTTGATCTGTCCTTTCCTTTACTATAATTTGAATAAGGCTACTAGATTGGGTTGCAAAAATTCATTGTTGCAGCAAAGAGTGTTCTACCTTATCTAAATCTCACTTAGGACCTTCTATTCAACTACTATCTTCAGGAGGAAATAACTCCAGCTATTACATACATATACATATAGTGGTGGGTTGCTCTCGGTTTGGTCCAGTTCGCGCAAATAGGTAGCGGTGACGCTGTGACGTCACCGAACCGGTTCTACGCATCCTGGACCCGCCCCGCCCCCCCCGCTCACCCTTACTTACCGGTCCCTGCGTGGAGCGCGCATGCACAGGAAGCTTTTTTTGAGGTTTTTTCATCAAAAAAAGGTTCTGCGCATGCGCGGGAGCGCTCGTTCGGCACGCAGGTGCACAAAGCGTGTGCGCACCTTTAGAACCAGTAGTAGAGGTAAATAGAACCCACCCCTGATATACACATACTTTTATACATATATGTACGCACAGACGCAGACATGCCTGGAAGTAAAAAACTAAGTTATAGAAGAGTGAGTGAGGATGTAGCCTAGAACTTGTTATCAGAATATTTGGAGGGATGGGAGATGTTGCTGGTTTTTAATATGAGAATATGCTCAAAAATATATCGATCAGCACAGCCTGCTGGTTATTTATGTATTTATTTTTACAGTCAGAGCCCACTGTCCTTGTAAATATGACCAGAACAATTTAATTTCAAGAAAAAAAAAGATTCTTGGTTATTGAAACTAAAGTTCCTAACAGAAGTTTTAAAAAAAACCAGCCATCCCTAGTCAGATGCTTTCCAGATGTGTTGGACGGCAACTTTCCCCCATTTGGGTGTTTTCCAGATGTTTTGCACTACATCTCCCAGACTCCACAACCAGCACACTGTCCAGGAATTCTGGCAGTTTGCAGGGCTGTGAGTGAATCAGGGTGGGAAGAACTGTACTAGGCAATGATGGTCAATGAAACAGAAGAACAGGAAGAAGCTACAGTATTTAAAATAGCAAAGAGCCTTTGCTCACCAAGGCATCTGAGAATCAGAGTTACTCCTATTGAGACCAGAAGGTCAGTTTCATAGACAGTTTTTATATTAGGATCCCAGGCCTGCTGAGACAGATAGATGAGACCAAATATCCTAAACTGTGCCACAAATATATTGAACTATATTCCCAAGGCACAGGAGTTTAATTCAAGCCAGGAAGCTGTTTTGTAAAATCACATGTTGGGAATTTTAGCAAAGCAGCCAGATTAGAGAGAAAAACAAGCAACTTAGCCACAGTTACCTACTCCTCCCTCTTGGATGCTAAGGTTTAGGGCTACAGTCAAGGATGGGAGGCAAGCAGAAGTCTATAAAGACAAATTTAATGGACCCCAGAGATGTGCCAAATGTAAGACAGTATCCACGTCACAGAGATCTGGTTGGTCATACATACCCTGTTTCATAAGGCAGAGTTTTGCCGAATGAGATTAAAGGTCTATGCAGAGCAGCACCAGATTTCTGCACAATAAATAACCATATGCCTAGAAGCAGGAGATGAGGGCAAGAGCATCCTTCTATTTATGTATCCCAGTAATCATCATTATAAGCACAGACCTATCATGCAGCCATGATGCCAAATGGCCACTAAAATCTTCATCACTCATAGACCCATAGACTTATTTCATTTTTAAAAACACTGAAGTTGGAAGGTATACAAAACATTTTCAAGCACTTATTTGAGCGTAAAATACTTTTGAGATCAGAACCCTTTTCCAATGCTAGAACCCCTATAAAGTCAGAATAACTTGAATTTGAAATTTTTATACAACCTTAGAAGCCCTCGTTTCATTTTCCAGTAATAATTTTCTACTTTAATTGCTTATCAAGGAGTATTTTCTATTCTGTTCCAAGGTTTCCTTTATTCATAGTGGTATTACTATGAAGGTTATCATACTGCAAAAGCATTATTATGTTCACTGCTGGTTCCACGCTGAGCAATTTGACACAAAAATGGTGTGGACCGCTTTTTTGAAAGAAAACTCTGAAATCTTTCAGTCACTATGAAGAAAACAAACTAATCTTATTTTGCAGAAGTAAGAGAATAAGTAACCAAAGAGTGGACTGTCAGCTTCTGGGGTGGAAATACAATCAAGGAGAGGAGTTTCAGAATGATCTTCCTTTCCCACTGTAGCTGGTAAGACAGAGCAAGACTCAGGTATTTTTCTACCTGCGATATATTTATTGCTAGCTAAGAACAGATCAGGACCTTTTTTCCTACCAACTATCTCTGGACTTTCCAGTCTGCAGACTGAAGAGAAAGTGCTTACACAGAAAATTCTGCCATTCAAGTCCAATATACAGTTAAGTCAGCAAGAGGCAAGTGAGGCAATAAGAAAGGAAAGCCTATGAGGCAGAATGAACCTAAAGGCAGGTTCTACAACCAAAAAGCTGTAACCTCTTACTTTGTGAAAAGATATATATGCTTATGTGTGTGTGTGTGTGTGTGTGTGTGCCCACAATCCCAATTTTAAGCCAAGTATTTTTAAGCTAATAAAATATTGTTCAGCTTCTGAAGCCATGATGACAAATGCAACCCTCTAAAGACCTCCAAATCACAGTGCAAGTCAGCAGCCTTCTCAAAACTGCTGAAGGAATCATTACTATATCAGCCATGCAGTCACTACTATAATAATTAAGGAATGATATGCATCCCTATAGCCTAAAAGAGACCTTTCTGATAGAAAATCAAACACCAACTTTGATAGGAGAGGTTCAGTGCCCCTAACAGTGTCTCATGGAATCCTACATGAGAATATAATTAAGACAATAATAATAATAAAGGAGGGTATAAGTTCCAAGCATCCATGGCCTAGTTAAAAAGACCAGGAAGAGTTTGGAAAAATACCAAGAAGAGACAAGGCAAGCGGTCAACCAAGCTACCATGGCAAGCACTTATAATGTCCAGTCTTGACATAACAAGGCAAATTCACCAAAAGATTGATCAAGGGCTTGACTCAATGTGAGAATATTCTACAAGGGGAACCATATAGTATGAAAAGGGAATAAGAGCAATAGCTTTTCAGTATGGATTTTCTCAGTGCAGTTTCCTCATAATAAACCTCAGATGTTCAATAAATTGATCAAACAGCTATGCAGGAAAGGTGGGCATATAGTTAAAAGAACCTAGCTCCTAATCAACTATACTTCCAAATGTTAGAGAATCAAGGAACAAACAAAGCCACTAACAATCTTTTTGGAGAAATCTTTAAAATATACAGCAGACAAGAAAAAGACAGCAGTTGTTGCTGTATTTATCAAAAAAGACACAGACCTCAGAAAATTAGTTTAGTTTTTACTGTTGAAATACTCAAAACAAACATTTACTAACAAAACCTTTAAGCATGCAGAAGAAAACAGAATCAACATCATTTTTCAAGACTAAATGAATATTACAATTTAGCAAGCAGGCTCCATTGAACACTTCTATAGAATTCCAATGGACATTTTAAGAGTTTCATAAAGTAAAATATAATATGTAAATTGTGAGCAATAAAGACTAAATTGTTACTTAAAATCTGGGAGCTGGTATCATAAAAGTTTGCATGGCAAGTGATTTTGACCTCATAAATATTGAGAGATAATTCAATACCATGACAGCTGAGAAATTTGGGGATTGTGGTCCCAGCATATTTAGAGGATAACATAGACCATCTGGTTTAGACCATCTCCATGTGCCTTTTGATGCTGATGAGAATCTATATTGTAGCCCAAGGCATACAGTTACAGCATACAATTAATCTGGATCTGTACTCATAGTTTTTTTACATTTTTTTTAAAAAACCTTGAGTACAGTCATAAATACCTTAACAATTTTTACATCAGTGTAATGAGTCAGCAGTGTAATGTTACTTTAAACAGATTCCACTACATAGAGCAAGGAGCAAAAAGAGGTCTAGTTAATTTAAATAAAAGTGACATTGGCTGAAATGGATAATCATATACACATTTATATACAGACCAACTGTCTTTCTGTTCTTTTCTCACCAGTTTCATATTAGGCTCCCTGCACATCTCATTTGCAAGCATACAGTTTAAATAAGACAATTTTGCTCAACTGCAAAACAACTTGATAGTTTGGAGGTAGACCGGATAAAAGCTAGGTGGAGTTAATTTTTCTCTTTGCATTCCATTTCTCAAGTCAACAAATTAAAACATAACAGCATTTTATATTCCTATATTGTATTATCAAGAAATAGCTGATCCAGTGAAGAATATGTTTGTCATATTGGATTGGATTAAAGTGCTGAGATTCAGTCTATCTGCTTTATCCAGAGTATGACAACACCAAAATTGTGGTAACAGAATTGCAAAACTCAACCCTATCCAATTAATCAGCCAGACAAACAATTGAAATTTTGGGTCAATTTCTGCTGGTCATTTTCCACCCATGTCTTCTATTCCTGCCCATCCTTTTGCCAAAATCCTTCAAAGGTACGGAAAATTTCAAGCTGTGATCTAACATACAAAGGCCGAGAAATTAATCTCAGCATGCTACCTTAACTTACATAATTATAGCCAACTAACTCATTTATACAACAGCAATCTCAGCCAGGAAACCTGTCAGGGGATAGGTGGTTTACAGGGAAAGCATCAGTCCCAGGATGGGTAAATCAAGTAGGTCTAACCCATGGGAATGATTAGATTGGTATCCACAGATTGTGCCAAAGATGGAGACATTCCTGGGAGAATCTGGACACATTTCTTGAATCATCAGTATAATCATTCCAGATTACTTTTACATATAGATGAGAAAAAGTGCAGGGAAAATATTTCTGAGGATGTGACATGCATTAAGTTAGATTACAAGATATCTGATGAAATTACTTGCTAATACTTACATATGTTAAAAAGGATGTAAAATTTTGTTTTATTTCACTGCACCTTCAATTGTGCATATCTCCCAAATACCCTGCTTTGAACTATTGATGACTCTTACCAGCAGCCAATTTCTGGAACAGCTGGTAACTGTGCCATGTTTATTTTGGGGTTATGGGACAATGAGCAGCTACACTCAGAAGGACTTGACTCCCAGACTGGACAGTGCTTTAAGTTTCTGCCAATCCCAGGAAACACATTTTCCACTTTTCACTGAACTCTGAACCCAGCATTGGCTTAGCAAGCCTGATTATTCTGGCCTCAGTCCAAGGCAAATGACAAGTCTCACTTCCATCACAGTGTGCTGTTGGTGTGTCATCAAGATGACAAGGAAGGGTAGGGACAAGGGGAACCTGTTTCACTTGGGTTTGACCAGATATATAGACTAATTCCAAAGATGAAAACTGGTCTCCCAATTTCACCCTTGTGAGGATATTCACAGGCACACAGACATGGAATTTCAAAATGTGTTACAATTACTCTACTCTTTTCTTCTTGTTGCTCCATGGAATAGTTGTTGCATCTCACTCAGAGGAGATCATGATTCCAGGAGTTGAGAAGAGAACAGCTTCTGGGCACAAAAGCCCCGGACCAAGAGGAGAAAAATTATTAATTAACTCACAAACCATTTTCCTGCTCCCAGGCTTGCCAGAATCCCAGCAGGACTCAAACCCTATTATGCTATTTCTAGGTCAACAGCCTCAGGAATGCCCCTCATTCACATACACACAAACACAAATACATACACAGAGACATCGGGAGGAAGGTCTGTCCACTGCCAGTACCCTGATTGGAGGGCACCTCATATTTTTTATACGTTAAGTTTGACAATCCTCAAAATTAAACAGTACTTCACATGCCATTTAGGGTTCAAATGAGCCCACTATCATTTTCTGCAATCGCACTGTGAGAACTGTGAAATGGGTCTTCAGGAGAGATTGATGGGTAGGAATCCAATGTCCATGGGCTCACCTCTTTGGGGTGGTGGGTTTTTGTTTTGGGCAATCAAGAGAATGAAAGGATGACATCACGAGAGGGAAGCAAAATCTAGGTTATCAAGAACTGGAGAGAAGTGCCAATGACGCCCACTTTCCTGGAGGAACAGCAAGGATGTTAATCCCACTAGGGATTTTCCGCTACCCCTCCTTTCCCCTTCATTGTGCACGGCCAATTTGCAAATCCTCACAGAACATTAATTCCAGGCCCAGCAGAAACAAAGGGAACCGCAGCTAGAGCCCAGGGGGTTGCCTGGGTGCAAAGTCTGCCGCCTGGCACTGCCAGAGGACCCAAGAGGACCATGATAAGAGGCAATGGCCTTTCCATTGCACTTGTTTAGACACCCCACCAAAGCACTAGCAAAAGATCAAGCATTCATTACGTGCTTTTTGGTCAGAAAAGCTAATGAAGGTTGGGGGGGGGGGGCTGAAGCAATATAGCCGAAGCTGGTAGCATCCTTTTCCTCAAAGAATTTTCCATTGCCGAACAAAGGTAAACACCAACATTGCCTTCCTGTTCCAAGGATCTGTCGGTGCCACCAACTAGGGTGGGGCAGCCATGACACCATCAGGCTTGGAGAACATGGTCCTTGGGGTGCTCAGCCAAGCGAGTGTTGCTAAGCCTTTGATCTTCACCTAGCAGCCTGCTAGTCCTGCAGAAGATTAGGCTGTAACAAAAGCCAACACAAAGCTACAGTATAAGGCACTGAAGCGACTGAGAAGAGAAAGAGGGAGGAGATAATATTTACATAGGGCAGTGTAGGACAGAAGCTGCAGTAGACATGGCAAGATGCCCCCTCACCCAGTGCCACCAAGGCCCCCTCACATGCCTCTTACTACCCATCTCCCAGACCTCTCCTCCATCAGTCCGGGAAAAGCAAGCACCTGTTTGGTGAGAAGCTAGGAAGTAATCCTCCTAAGGCGCAAGACGACCCCAACTGCGGGCTCTGCCAGCCCCACCCGGACCACGATCTGGTTGAGAAGGCGCAAGCGAGCCGAGCTCATTGTTAGCGCCGAAAAGGAGGTGGGATGGCGGGGTGCGGGGTGGAAGGGACATTGCCAAAGCCAATTGGCATCGCACCCCTGAACAGATGCCACCAGGTGGGGCATCCCTGAAGCCGGGAGAGAGGAGGGCGAGGCTGACAAATTCATTCTCCCAGCCGCCGCCAAGCAGAGGAAGAAAGAAACTGCGGCTCAAATGAAGGGGGGGGAAAAAAAAAACCCGGAGTCAATAAGCTGCCAGAGAAAAAGACAAGAGAGAGAGAGAAAGAAAGATCGGGTCACAATAGAGTCCCGGGGGGAGGTAATCCCTTCTCCCTCACCGCCTTCTCGAGGAAAAAGAAAATAAGAGGGCATCGGGCAACACCATACCAGCCCCCCCCTCCCCATGCCACCGGCTGTACCTGCACCGCCGTAGGCTTTGGCGAGCACCCAGGCCAAGCTGGCAGCGCTCCGCGCCCGAGGGAAATCATACTGATCCAAAGGCTTGATCTCGGGCACCAGGAAGCTCTTCCTCATGGCCGCGGCAGCTGCAGGGGCAGCGGCAACCATGGCCCCACCGCCGGGAAACAGAAGTGGACACGGCCTGGTGTGGCGGCGGAGGCGGCGGTAGAGGCGGCGGCTAGGGCGACAGCAAAGGAGACTAAGCTGGCGGCGGCCCCAGCCGAGCGCATCCCCGTCCGGTTTTTTTTTCTTTTTTTTTTTTCTTTCTTTTCCCCTCCCCTCCAGCTCCAGGTGCGAACGCCCGCCCAGTCGTCCCAGTTTTGCCCGCCCCCTCCCCTCCGCTGCCACGTGATCGAGGCCGTCAATCAAGGCGTGGGGAGGAGTTCCCAGACAGGTAATTGCCCGAAGCAAAAGGAGGCGCTGGGTCTCTATATGTGGGTTGGGTAGATTTGAAGCCGCAGCCCGGGGTGGGTGGGGCGCGTGCGCGCCTTGCACCAAGCAGGCTTGGAGGGGGAAGGAGGGGGCCGCTTGGAGTCCATTGAGCGTCGGTGGGGAGGGAGGAGGGAGGGGACGAGAAACGGGATCGGGATTTCCCTCTCTTCTTCCCTCCCCCTTCCTGCTTATATAGGCTGGAGACGGCTACGGCGGTCCTCCTGCTGGAGAGAGAGAGACACACACACACACACACACACAAAGGAACCGCAGCCCGGGCTGGAGCAAGCGCGCGCGTGCTCGCTCTTTTCGTATGCACACCTCCACCATGTTAGCAAGCGGGCGGGTGGACACGAATGACCCGCCTCCCCCAAAGAAGACGGGTTATCCCTCGGAACGTACCCCAACCCATCCAGGACCTTGGCTCATTTCCGTGCCCGACCGACGCGTATACCCGAGTTTGGCTTTGCGCCCGGCGTTTGTGGGGAAGCGTTGCTTTGGAAAACGGGAGTACAATTACGCT
>JANHFM010007771.1:176780-187530 GCA_032468115.1 Grayia smithii | reverse complement strand
TAAGACCATCGGAAATATGTGTTTTCCAATGGTCTTAGGCGACCCCTGTGAAAGGGTCGTTTGACCCCCAAAGGGGTCCCGACCCATAGGTTGAGAACCACTGTTCTAAAAGAAATCACCAGGTCAAAGGGGAAAATATTTTCAAGTGTATCATTTAGGATGCAACTAGTATAAACTAAAATTATTATTTTTCAGCCCAAAATGGAAGAGAGAAAAGGGGGGTGGACATCAATCCACCTGGTACAACAGCCTAAGCCCTGCTTTCTCACTAGAAAAGATGGTAGTTAACCTTTTCCTGTTAGGCATAATGTGATTTTTAAAAAGGCAACTGGAGAACTCACCTTACTGTCCTGCATGTCCTTGTTGGCCCCGTTCTTTAGCAGAGCAATTGTAGCCTCTACATTATTGACAGCTGCTGCCCAGTGCAGGGCTGATTTTCCTGGGGATATCAAGAGAATAAACATATTGTCACTTGTTAAGGATTCAGATATTTCTAAAAGCCTTCTAGTACACCTCTTTTCCTAAACTTTAAGGAATTATCTTTTTTCAATCATGCCAGATTGTCATTTTCCATATTGCCCATTAACACTGAGTTTTGTATAAATTAAGAGACACTGTACTTTTTTGCTCTTAATATGAGCTAATAGATAGGATAGGACAATAGAAAAATCTTCCAGTAAATCAGCTGATCTGCAGCCAAAAAAATTCTTAAGTAAAAACTTGAAGAACTATGGGTTACTTGCTGCAGTGGGAAAATTAATAAATTTATTTATAAAAGACTGGAAGGATACATCTACAGGCAGAATGTATTGCTCATAATGTTTTTCAGTTTACCTCTAGGTATCAAGCCCTCTCCCTAATTAATAACTACAAGTCATCTTTATAACCAAAATCTTTTAATTTGTATCATATATTCTAGTCTCCCTCTCCCCCAGCATGTCTGCATAGCTTCTGCAGCAGTAAATTTCATCAACTTGTGCTTAAAAAAAAAAAGCTAAGGAAGAGAGTGGTAGCCAGGTTAGAAAGTAAGTATGTGAGAAAAAATATATATACATTGAATTATGAGCATCTTTACTAAATCAATCTGGGGCAATCTTGTAAATGAGTTATGAAGCAGTTACCTAAGAATCTAAAGTGGAATATAGTGGAAATCAATAGAACATAGTCAAGTTAAGAAACTTGTCCCAAATGTAGCCAAGCTGAGACCAAGCCAGTTCATTTTACAAATTACATACCCAATTCGTCCACGGCATTGACATCAGCATGACAGGCGATCAATTCTTCCACCATGCCTTCAACAGCTAACCTTGCTGCCAGGATCAGTGCAGTTGAACCATCTCCCATTCGAGCATCTAAATCTGTAGATCGATTCCGGATCAGGATCTAACAAGAGCGTTAGGCAGAAGAAGAGCAAACTATGTCATTCAACGTAGTAAAGCAATACTTTCTACATTACGATATTTAAGTCTGCTGCTATTTGGTTATTAGGAAAGCTAGGAATGACTTTTTGGAGTATCTTGGAGGCTAACAGATTGAGGGCACATGAATTGGATTGCAACATTCGCAGTTAAATTCACATTAAAACAAAAGAGACACTGTGCTTTTGTGCTCTTTAATATGAGCTAATATGAGGATAACAGAAAAATTGTATTTCTAGAAGTAGAAAGGCTCCATTGGTTCATTCATAGACTGAGTATATCTTCAGGACCAGGCTCACCTGGAAGACTCCTTGGGCATCAGCAGTCACAGCAGCATGAAGTGGGGTACGTCCTGTGTTGTCTTGAGCATTGGTATCGGCACCAGCATCGAGCAAGCGTTTGGCAGCATCAGCCCGGGCATACCTAGCAGCCAAATGTAGCGCAGTCTCCCCTGTGCGGTCTGTTTGGGCACTCAAGTTAGCCCCCTGGCAGATGAGGTCTGAGATAATGTTGGCAGAGGAGTCATCTGCTTCTTCCTCCTCAGCCAGATCAGTCTCCATGCCACCACCGCAAAAGGAGGCCAACATAAGTGGGGTAAAACCATCTGTAATGGATAACACAATAAAAGATGACTTTAACATAGTTTGTTCTTTATTGAACTAATGTAATAATCATTTATGAAACCTGTATGCCAAATATCTCTCAATGACTCACAACACTCACACAAAGAAATTACAATAAAATCAATAAAACTTTTTTTTTAAAGAACAATATATGCTAATATTAAGAAAAGGGCATAGAGAAATCCTGGACTGATTGAATGTTGTCTATAAAAACTCCACCAGAGGGCATGTGTACCACGTCCATCTAACAAGCTGATTTGTGTTACCTGGCCCACGGACATTGACATCCATGCAGTCAGTGTCAAATTCACCCTGGGGTGGTGTCAGGGCCATGGATGGAGGCATACGAATATCTGCTGCCACCAAGTGGTGCTGTGTCCATTGCCGGCAATCCACTGGGTCTTCGCAGTCTAGGGCTGGCTCTTCCACCTGGCAATGAACACAAGCCCAGCGTTTACCACAGAGTCATACTTCCTTTACAGAGTCTGCATTTTATAGTATGTAACATGTACTGATTACAATGTCCTTTTTGGGAAACACCAAACAAGTTAGGCCACCAGGAGCTTGGCAGAAAACTGTGCATATAACATTGCCCAGGCTTGAAAACCAGAAAGGGGAAGAAAAGGAGAAGAGGCAATGGAATAGTTTGGAATATGAGCTGGAATACCTTTGCAGCTCCGGTTCTCAAGTCAGCCAAAGTCTCACAATGAGCAGGCAGTACCTTAAGACGCTTGGCCTCTGGGCACTCGGCTTCCAGCCAGTCTTCCGAGCTGTCTGGTATCAGGCTCTCCCCTTTGCCAATATTCCTGAAAGAGGAAAACATATGCAGTGAGATGAGAGGCTACAGCATAGCAGGCAATGGAATCGTAGCTCTGGCTATATTCCAAACATCCACCTGCAGACACATATGTGTGTCCGGCTCCCTTTTTTGCCATCTTGTATCCATGATTTTATCCGCAAAATGTTTTTAATCCGCTGTTATATTTATGGTGGATGATTTTAATGTTTTTCAGTGTTGTAAGCTGGCCAGAGTCATTGGGTATGAGATGGGCAGCCAATACATTTAATTAATTATTTAATTAATTAATTAATTAATTAATTGAGAAAGGGCTAACATTGAAGTAAAATCAAAGAACACCAACTATCTTTTACAGCAGAGGCAACGTACTACAGCTACAGCTATAAACAATTCATATAATGGCCACAAGTAGTTAAGAGTATTCCGTGCAGACACATATTCTGGTAGAAGAGGGAGGGAATTCATTCCCCTCTGAATTCTGGGTTTCTAGACTTCTTGTAGGAAAATAAAAACCTCTTCCTTAATAGTTTACATAGCAGGAAGGGGACAGCAGGTTTTGCCACATTAAATCTGTCACTTAGCAAGACAGTAACATGATTGACAGCAAATGCCCCTGAGGCTTTTTTTCCCTTTTCTTTAACAAGCCTCTGAAACAAAGATTTGAGATTGTTCCTCGATAACTCTTGAATGAATAAGGGCCTCTTACTTCATGCCCAGGGCATCCTGACCCACAGGCTCACGCCGGTTCTTGTTGCTACTCTCTTTCTTCAGACTGAAACCTTCAGGAAACCAGAGAGTGCTATGTTCTCTTTTACGCCGGGCCACCAGCACACCCAGGACCAGGATCACGAGGAGAATGAGGGCTGCTACCACCACCAAGGGCAATAACTTGAACGGGTCGGTGCCGACTGTATCTCTTGTACCTGAAGAAGCAATAGATCGGTGTTATAAACTGGGCTGCAAAGAGAACAACCAAGCAACATTGCTTTCCTGAAGTGCCTTTTCCATACCCCTGGAAGGAAAAGAAAACAACCCCTAACCTTTCACAGCTTTGAGTGGATATGGAAACTCTAGACGCTCTACTGCCGACAGGGCGGCGAGGTAATCAGCAGCACTTTCTGTATCAGGGAAGCATTTGTTTGAAGCTTGGTAGCAAAGACGGTTGTCAATCTCAAGGGTGACCTCAGACCTAGAGAAAGCGGCAAGGGTTAGCACGGTCTCCTTTAGCATCCTGGAGAATTCCAGGGAAAGACAAAAGCTCTGCGTCTTGTTTTACTCAGCTTTAAGTCCACAGAATAGGCCTGACTTCACACACCTGGTTTTAGTGCAGCCATGCCCCAATGTGCATTATGGATGAACTTGCTTCTAAGTTATATTAATCATTTTAAAAATTCAAACTTATCCTAAGTTTTATAAAAGGCATGCCATACCATTTTATAACAGCGGATTTATCCCATTTGTTCATCTCTTTATGTTATTGTCTGTTTAATTATCATCAACTGGCTTCTGGGAATCTAGCACTCTCTTAAGATGCTTGTTTTAATGTAGTTTTTTTATTTTAAATGAAGCAGAGTTATTAACCGTCAGATTTTATAGGACAGGCAGAGACAATTGGACAAAGGTGGTTCTAGAGATAAGTGGGCCCCGAGGCATGTAGGGCTTTATAGATGAAATACATCATTTCAAAATGCAGTCTACAAGCCAGGGGTAACTGGGGTAATTTGAAGAGCAGAGATGTTGCAGCTATACCTGTAATTGCTTTTCTGTGACCATATTCTGGACCAGTTATAACTTCCAAGTGATCTTCAAGGGCAGCTCTATCTAGAGCCTCTTAACAAATAGGGATTATAGTAGACAGGTAGCACTCATTTAGCAACCCTAAATGGGAATCTGGCATGCTCTAAGAAACTTGTTTTAAAGTAGTTTAAAAAATAAAGCACCGTTATTAACCAACAGATTTTATAGGGGACGGGTCGCTTTGTCATGGAGCAAAGCAGTACTAAGTGGGAAACCGTGTGTGCTTTCCTTTTCCCTGCTCCCCTATCCTTTGGAATTATCCCAGAGCTAGGATAATTAGCAAGAAGGGAATTAAAGCCTATATTTAGGTTCACTGGAACAATTATAGAAGCAATTATAGGAGAGCAAGCAGGGGAAATACACATTGAAAGGAGTGCCTCAGTTAGCAGCACACTACACAAAGAGCCCAATGTATTCAACATTATGTGCCTGCTTATTGACATGTGATCCCTTCCTCTTCAATCTCTCTGCTCTGGGATGGCAGGGAAAGATAATATTTTCTGTAGGCAATCTCTCCTCTGACTCTCTTTTTTTCTTCCCCTCATCCTAGAGGGAAGAAATTGGAGAGGAAGGGATTACAAGAGAGGAAGCAGGCACACCAAAGGGAATACACCAGGCTGCAGGTTTAGCAGTCATGGCTCCCAGCCCCAACTACACTGTTTTTGATGTGTATTCCTCATATGTTTGTTTGTTCTCTTGTAAATCCCTTCCTTTCCAATCTCTCCCCTCTGCAAGGTGGTAGGGAGAACAAGCCAGACACAGGACAAAGCATATTGACTATAATGGCGATCACATGACTGAGAAACATTGTGATGGTCACAAATGAGGGCACTGGTTGTGAAGTTATTTTTTCAGCACTGTCGTAATTTTGAACGTCATTGATCAAGGCAGCTGATAAGCTTGGGTTCATAATAAAATAAGCTTACTTATCTTACGCTCAAAACTCTTCTTTTTCTCTACCCACCTACATAAAACTCACCCAATTATTTCTTGGCCCAGTTCCCTGCGCAGTCGTCGTCCAGTTCCATAATAAGGTTTGATCATGTAGTTGCCATTTTCATCCATACGGAATCTCAGGGAGGTCCTTAAAATGGCACTCAGCTTCTGCAGGAAGATGGTGCTAGTACGAAGCAATTCATCAGGGTGCAGCAGCACGGTGATGATTAGAACACCCACTGCCAGGTGCTCAGGCACTTCCCGGGCACAATCCAGCCCATCCCAGCCGCACTCTTCGTTATTACAGCCTTGGTCACAATTCCCATCAGCAAAGTGATCTGAGCAGTATTTCTCATAAATAGGGCTGTAAAAAAAAAAAAAAACAGAGATGGCAATGTAAAACAAATCCTATCGTAATACAAAATTTATCCTTCATTGACAAAGAACCATACAGGAGTTGCAGGGAATACATTTCCGTATGCACCACAAGTCAACCAATTGAGTCATCGGGATTACATATATTGAGACAGCTTGCCCTCCCACAAAATAAAGATATCTAGAATGAGGAGGGGGGAAAATACAACATCTGTGTTCTGAACAAAATCTCACTGTCTCATTCAGTTAATATAGCAGAAGAATCCCTACTCTTAGTTCTAACAAGCACTAGGGAAATATGACCTATAGGTTCCCCTTCAAAGACGTAGGCAGAACTCACTTGCAGGTGCGCTCATGATGCTTGCAGTCAAAATTATCATAAAGACACTTAACGGTGTTGCAGAGTTCATCACACTGACTATTGTTGAAGTACTGCCAGCACTCAGGGCTTTCACACTGCTTCCAAGGATTATCCACCAAAAGAGAACAGTCACCTCCATCCCAGCGACAAGCTGGGCTATTGCACATCTTGTCACAATAGGAGTCCCCTGCTTTTGCAGCACACTCTTCCAATGGACAATGGAGCTCAGGGTGCAGAGATGGCCGTGCGGTGCGTGCAGTTTGACAGCGAACACCTGTATAGTCACCAGGACAAAGGCACTGAAAATAAGGGGAAGTGGCAATCTCATGGCAGACACCGCCATTGTGGCAAGGTTGATTCACACAACTGCTATTGGCACGGAGGCGACAATCAGGTCCAGTCCATCCAGGAAGGCAGTAACAGTGGGCACCTAGAAGTGAAGTCCGGCAGCTGCCACCATTGAAACAGAAGAATTCTCGGCAAGAGAACATACTGCGCTCACAATTGATGCCTGAGTAGCTCTGAAAAAGAACCGTAAGAAGAGATAATAAAGAAAGTCAGACAAACAAAATATTCATTAACAAAATATTCCTGGTAGAGCGTGTCCCTTCTTGCAACTGTCACTGGTAAGAAAATTCTTTCCCACCCAAAGTTTAAGGTTTAAGAATCATATTTATATACTACAATGCTATATATTTCTCTTGTAGAAACTATAGTCAGAGCTGGAACTACTAGATTGCACACAATTATGCAATTGAGTTGTTTTCTAATACACCCCAAACAGAAATAGGATTCTGACCCATGATAAAATGTCAAGTTTCTTCACACGTAGCACAGCTTCAGTGTATCCAGCTTACATTCCTCCCTTTCACTCTTCCTTGTCCTGCTTAACTCCTTATAATATTTATACTCAGGGAATGTATTATGGTGTCGTACATATAGCCTTGCTCTAAGTACTCACCCGAGGGCAATGGCAGGTATATCCAAAAGGCAAGTTTACTGCCAGTTTACATTGCCCACCATTCTGGCAAGGCTGAGATTCACATGCATTCACAATGTTTTTGCAGTGGCGGCCTAAAAGGGAGAAAAAATGTTATTCTGCAAACTTTTCAGGAGAACACCATCACCCTATTAAATGTGACACATATCTTGGTACCAGCTTCTTTGCTTGATTCTCCTTTCACATAAATGCCTATGGAGCTCTATCAACATTTCATTAGCAATTGAGTATATTCTTTCCCAATTAGGCATAAATTACAAAAATATTCAACCAGTCAGGCACAGCTACTTTTCTCTTATTAATCATGAAGTTTTCCAAACTCTCCCTCCCTCCGTATGTACGTGTATTGTTGTTGAACCACAGCTCCCAAGATTTCTAAGAAACCATACCAATTCTAGAAATTCTAAT
Source organism: Grayia smithii (assembly GCA_032468115.1). Lineage (NCBI taxonomy): Eukaryota > Metazoa > Chordata > Lepidosauria > Squamata > Grayiidae > Grayia > Grayia smithii. Next base: position 179,813 of record JANHFM010007771.1, on the reverse strand, counting down.
TCAATTCCCAGAGGTTGTCCCTCTGTGATCACCATCTTCTAAGATGTAATTTGGATTCCCAATCATGAAAATGTAATGGCGGCAAAACTTTGCAAATACAGCTATACATTTGTGACCTTAATGTGAGTTACAGAATACAAATCAGACTCAAAACTCAAGCAAATGGAAAGTGATGCTGAAATCGAGTATATGTGACTATATATTAACCTTATAGATTAAAGTTAACCTGGAAATGCCCCATAGATCACAGAATGCAAAGCTTTCAGTCTGAAAAATGCAAAAGAACAACATATACTTTTTTAAAAAAACTGTCAACCAGATTGAGATAGACCAAATAGAAAAACAAACCAACTGTACTTGGGATGTTCCAGCAGAATAAATATGTGATTATTCAAAAGCAAAGTTGTTCCATAAGATTATCATGAAGGACATGAATAGATGCGTAAGTAATTCATGACTCATGAGAATCCAGAGAAGCTTAGGTAAGATATACACATATTTATTCATCTGCTACTTTGCTAAAATAGATGGTCAATTATTAAAAGAAACAAAATATTTTCTCACACCCTCGCCAGAATAACTGAATGCTCATTTTGTGTTTGTTTGAAGCCGAGTCACCAAATAGTGACTTTCCAAGGGTAACTCATAAAAAATTCATACAATTGTAATGCTTTTTCCTGCTGATATTTATTTTAGCCTGTCTCCTCTGCTCACCACTGCAGCCCAGCTTCACCCATTCTTCCTTGCCCATTGAATCCATCACATTTGCCTTATTGGCACTCTCACCCACCGGTGTAGCCTGGCTTGCAGATGCACTGGTAGTCACGGGCTTCTTGAATGCAGTCCAGGGTGTTGCGTGGATGGCAGGGATTTGATTGACATTCATTTATATCTCCCTCACAACGCTCGCCTGTAAAGCCTGGTGGGCAGCTGCAACGGTAACCACCCACTCTGTCCACACATGTCCCATTGTTGAGGCATTTGGGAACACGGATATTAGGAGTTGTGGCACAATCATCCTCATTTATTTCACATAAGACACCTATAGAGATAAATAACAAACAATCATACCAAACATTCTAGTACTATGTACCCCAAACATTTCCCCACCTCTTGAACTACCTGTGATAAGAAGAAAAAAAAAAACCATTCTGAAGGTGAGAAAACACAGTCTATCCAAAGTGTATTCAATTCCGGTTCCCATCAATACTAATATAACCAAAGCAAGGGATCTTTAAGACATTAGGTTATTGTAAGGCAGTGTTTCACTTTCTTATTACCTGAGCAGGTAATGAAACACTGGGTAGGAAATCTGTGGTTTTCCAAATAGAAAACAATTACAATTATCTCTGATGGTCAGCCATGAAGGCTAGAGGCTAATGAGAGTCTATATTTGGAAACACCAGGAAAGTCATAAACTATTCAACAGTGTTGGAAAAAGTCCAGTTCTTTCAAATGAGCTCATATTCTCTATTAAATGATTTAAGAAAAAATCCAGGTCTCCTCTTCACATAAGTAAACGAAAGTCAGAGGTGCACTGGTTAAATCTAAAATATGTCCTTCTACGTCTTATGCTTTCCACCTAATAATAACAATGTTACAAGCAACAAGTTATCCGACTCCTCAAAAAAGCCATGTGCTTACCTAGTGTTCCTGGTGGGCAGGAACAAATGTAGCGACTGGTGAGGTCAATGCAAGTCCCACCATTCTGGCATGGGTGTGACTGACATTCATCAATATCGAATTCACAGTTTTTCCCTTCAAAGCCTAGAGGACACTAAAAATGAGCAAAAAAATAGGTAAAAATAATAAGACAAAGTAGTCTTAAAAACATACTTTCAAAGTACCTCTTATCCATTATTCTTTGTTAAATCAAGAATACTGAATAAGATTTAGAATTTTTTAAATGGTTCCAATATACGCTCATAATACAGGTAATAGTTTGCCTTAACAGCATTACAAATAACATAGAGCAGAACAAAAATATATAAATCTATGTCCACATAATCGTAAACAATGGTGTAAAATGTCTATTTGTAAAAGTAATGATACCTCAATCATGAGGAAGAGAGAATTTTGTTGCCAAATGTGTTGTGAAAGGTGTACAAGGCAGAATTGTCTTACATCCATTAGAAAATGCAACAAAAGTCAGATTTTGCAATGAAGAAGTTTTGCATTGAGAAAAGGAATCTGCATTTCAGTTATACAGATCCTCTATCAATCTACTCCAAAAATATTATGGGACAATCTCTGGTACTATGGCATCCTTAATAGTGCCTGTCTGTTTTTCATTATAATATTAAAGATCTGGCAAACACAGATTTCAATCTAATTGGGGGCTTATATGACAAGACACATGAAGACCACATTTATATATCATTTTGGAAAGACAATGATAAGGATAGAGATAAGGATTATACTTAAGGGGGAGGGGGAGGCAAAGACATTAAGGTTGCATGTCAAACATGTGAGCAGAATAGTAGTTGGGAGGAGAGTTTGGGTATTTGTCCGTTTAACTCTGATTAGCCTATTTAAGGCCAAGTGAGACACCATTTTTCCCATGTCTCCCCTTTAAAACAATGAGAAACTATTAATAGCTTTCAGTCATGCTCAGAGTCTTCCCATGGTTGCCTACCTGATTTACCATAATATATATGAACAGAAAGGTGCTCTCCATTCCTTTTACACTTATGGTAAATTATAGGAAAACTCTTAAACACCTCCCTGTCTGCCATGGAACATCTGCCTATAACTGGCAGCTACATTTCAGGGTGTCATTTCACCATTCGAGGTACATTTCACCTAAAACTAGTTTGTCTTTAGCCTTGATTCAGACAGTAAACGCAATCATTCTCCAGAACCAATCAGTACTGGTAAATACTGGTAACTCTAAGTGTTATTTGGAAGAGATTAATATGCTCTTTTAATTAACTAAAGCCCTTCTATCATTGAATTCAATAGGCCAGCAACAACATTTTTGCCACAGGAAAATATATTAAGGTGCAATGATTTAAGAAAAGATGACAAAATGGG
>JANHFM010007771.1:94889-108272 GCA_032468115.1 Grayia smithii | reverse complement strand
TTCCCAGTTCTCCAAACTGCTCAAAATTTCTGCTACCGGTTCTCCAGAACCTGTCAGAACCTGCTGGATTTCACCCCGATCTGGACTGTAAAAAAGTGGATCACTAAAGGGAGCAAACTTCTATATAAAATTTTGTCCTTTCACTGTTAATTAATTGTTAATTTGTTTCACTGCAATTCAAATTAAAAGTACAAAAGAAAAATAACACAAGAATACAGCAAGCTGGTAAGAGAAATTTAAGATGTAATAGAGAAGTTGTCAGAAAAAGGAGTGAAAGAATGGACAAGTTATTTGTACATTAGGGATAAAGCATGAATATGAATAAAATATGCAGATTAAGAAGTCAAGGTTTGGGAAGATTTAGAAATTAAACAAGTTATTGGGACTGAGGAAATTCTTGGTGAGGGAGAAGCAGTTTATAATGCTCAGCATAGTTTGATATGTTTAATTAGTTAGTAGGGATATTTTGGTTTGGAAAAATAATTTATATACTAGACTTTGTTGGATTGGATAGGATATATGAACAGAGCTGTGAAGCTCAGTAGTATACTTTCTGGAATTTGCAGTAAGTTGGTATTTGTTTTTCTGGAGGTAGCGAATCTAAAATTATAAGCATACAAAAAATCATAGTCAACATTTCAGAATAAAAGGCAAAATATTAAGTACTCACAGCAATAAGCTGGTAGGAATTGTTCATCATGGCTATCAACATATTAAGCAGGACCACCAGTGAGATGACATTGTAGGTGCCAAACATAGTGGCTCCAACAAACTCAGTGAATTCATGTCGAGCTTTAACATTGGTCACATACAGATTGATGAGTCCAAAGACTGACCAAAATAATGACTGGAGAGTTTCAAATAAACTGGAAAAGAAAACAAAAAAAGCACCAAAGAATCATTTTCACAACTTATTCCAGGTGGCTAGAGACCTACAGATATGAAGTATTAAACTATAACTACTGCTTTTAAATACAACATTATTTCATCATAAATTAAACAAGTCAATTCAATTAAATAAACTGAGAAGAACAGAAGTTTCTTCTCTACAAATTCACCATGACAGCCAATTTTGTTGCTCTTAATCAGAAAAATGCACAGGATGATGATAGAAGAATAAAATGCAGGTTTTACCAGAAAATTCCAGGTTACTTTTATCGCTGCTAAAATCAGTGACAGAATATCAACTTTTATATTTTGGCTAATTAAATATTGCTAATGCAACGGTTTTTTACAACACTAAAAATAATACTTAAAGCATGACTAGATAATCTGTATATACCCTTTTGGGTCATTGTTTCAGTGATATGTCCTTACCTAAACAAAGAAACAGAATAACCAAAGGTGTACAAAAATGGAGCAGGAGCAACTTCCAAATTCTTGCTGGCTTCTCCATTGAGTTTCCTTGCAGGAATCTGGCAGGGAGCATTGGAAATCGTCTTCCCTTCCAGCAGGTAAATGACTGCTGCTACGTGAGGGAAGGAGCAAAAGATTGCAAGATTGGCTAGAAACTGTCATAGAATGTTGAAAATTAAGATGATGTGACTAGGTCTGCCGCGACCTAAAAACGTGGCTTTTTTCTCAATTAGGCTACGGTTGACCAATTTTTAGATTTTTACTATTATATTTAATATGGATTTAAACTTTTATTACTGCCCCTTTTTAGTTTCTAATTTTAATCTTAAGTGTGATGTTATGTTTGTATTGTTTGTGTTTGGTTTGTATGTACCTTGTGTCTTTTATATGTTTTTATACTGATGTTTTTATTGTGAGCTGGCCCGAGTCCTTCGGGAGAAGGGCGGCATAAAAATTGAAATAAAATAAAATAAAATAAATTGGGAAGCCAGATTCTCTTAGCAACTATGTTACTTACTTAACAAATGCAGTGATTCACTTAACAACTCTGGCAAGAAAGGTCGTAAAAAGGGGCAAAACTCCCCTAATAACCGTCTCACTTAGCAACAGAAATTTTGGGGTCAATTGTGGTCATAAGTGGAGGACCACCTGTTACATGGAGAAAAAAAACAGGCAAAAAAGCCCCCTGTCCAGATCAATTGCTTGAAGGATGGTTCCTCTTTAACAGGAGCAACCTCTCACCCAAAGCAGGAAGGGCAGCACAAATCCTGAAAGTTCATGGAACATGCTGCAGATTAAACCCCTTCTGGGTGAAATATAACACAATGTAACTTTCCCATGCATGCACACTCATCCACACACCCACACCCACACACACACATATCAACATGCTATTGTGAATGAGCCTGATAGCAAAAAGTAAACAGTCATGTGTCCATTAGCTAATAATAAATCATTTGCCATCTAGTTATGTTTGGAAAATTAAACAAAGAAAGAGATCTGCTGTTATCAGCAATCATATTATTGATGTAGTTACAAGCCAGATTACATATTTGAATGTTACATTTCAAGAGGAAACTGAACAGATTGCTATACTGTGCAGTGTCTTAGATAAGAGCTCTGTACACAAAAGTAACCAAAACTGGAAACAGGAAGAATATAAAGTTAGGCCTTCCAAGTTGCTTGCATTTGTGAAGGTTTCAAAACATTAGAGGAGTACCTTCCTTGGCAAAATGATTGACAGCTTCAGATCATCCAGGGGGAGGCAGGGGTGAGATATCATCAAGTCATTTTCAACTCCTGGGGACCACAGATAGATTTTTCTTCATGATGATCTTGTCTGACTCATTGTAGCTGAGTCTAACCATCTTGCTATTGGTCATCCTCTTCTCCCTTTTTCCACCTTTCCTAGCATTAGAGTCTGCCAATCTATGGTACGGCCCTGTGTGATTCTTTTTCTGCTTCTCTACTTAGCAATTAAAAACTCTAAAGCTGTAAATAATTTACTTTCCTGTTTACCTACTTCTGTCTTTCTGATGCTTTAGTGATACCATCCATCACTAATAGTGCAGGAATGGGGAATCAGTTTGAAAAAGCTGCTAGCTCCACTTTCCACCTATATCCACTGGATACACTATCATTTCTCCTGAGCCATCTCCAGGATTACGGTGAAGGAAGCTGAACATCACCGTTGGCACTTGGAGATAATGAAGGCCAGCCTACTCTATTTTGCAACCAAAATTTTGTTTTTGTTTTGTTGCTTCACAGGTTTTCCTCCCTGTAAACGATGTAGGCCCTATTAACCTCCCTTTTGCTTTGATCTTCCTTCCTAAGGCTCTGGGCAAGAATGAACATTGTCAGCTAAACAGGCTTTTGTTTGCGTTACATAAGAAAGAAACAGGAACTGTACCCTCCTAAGCACCAGTCACTTTAGCTCTGCATTGTTTGCATAGGAAAGCCCCAAACAAACTTTCATCATTCAAGCTGAAGATTCCAGGAGTAAAATAGATGTTCTATCACCAAGATACAGCTCCATCTTAAATGCTTGGTCCTCAAGAGATTACAAGGAAAATGGATCAGAGAGCAGTCCTTCATTCCATTAGTGACAATTGTCCCTTGTCCTTTGAATATTTTCTTTTTTAAGGGGAAAATGGATCCTACACAAATAGCCCACCCCCAAGTGGACACTTATCCCATAAGGCACTATAAATATATCTTTGAGAGCAGAGGAAGGAAACACACTGCCCCCTCAAATGGTTTCCAGCACCAGCATCATTAAACCTAGATAAAGTTAAAAAAATAAGGCAAGCTCCATCTACAGGCTGACATCTGTTATACACTGGACTGGGGGAAAAGAAACAGGAAAAGGGGGAGAGAGAAAAAAAACAATTCTAGTTTTTAATGCTTATTGTTATGATGGTGAACATTTGGAGAAGAATTCAGTTAAATAGCGGCTGAGCTGGTGAAGACTCTCCTCCTTTTCCTGCAGTCAGATGTTATAATGAGCCAAACAAGCAAATATTTTTACACATTACAGTGGGAATAGGTCATTTGTTACAAATCCATGGATGTTTCAGGAATCACAAGTTCCATGGTTCGTTTTATACAGCAAAAGCAAGCACCCACTTGTTCTCTGTTGGATGTGAATGTTCTGATCCCAGCCAAGTTAATTTAGTTCAGAGTTTATTTCCCATGTTCTGCAGGCACATCTGGCTTTGGTGTGCCACACTGTAATTTGCCTAATCAAAAGCTATACTCATAGCTTAATTTGTCAAAAGAAAGATGCTAGATTCAAACAAATTTCAGAATCTTACACTGTAAGTCAGAAGCCCAGATGTAGGACAAATGTTTGTAGCTGTTGGTTAGTTCAGGGAAGTCTAATCTGCAATTTTGAGACACTATATTCACTCTTAGGATATCATGATTCCGAGTAAAGAGCAGCCTTTTCGTGAGCCGTAACATAGGAAATTAGAGCATGTTTTGGTGATAAGTAATGTTCAGGTTCTTTCTTGCATCATAGCCTGTCATATATAGCTCAGATAAGAGAGATGCTTATGGTTGAGATGAGGGAGGTGGTGGTAGAATGTGTCAGCATATAGGAAATTGAGCTTGAACTGGGCTCCCAGCCAGAAAATTCATGTGGTATATACTAGAATGACCTAAAGTATACATTGAGTTTGTTTCCAAAAGCCCAAGTTCAATACTCAGTTATCTGAGAAGAGTTTGAACCAGTTACTCCCAAAGACGTAGATAGGGTCCTCAGGGTTACGAGTTCTGCCCCCTATATTTTGGACCTATACTCTTCCTGGTTGATTAAGATCTGCCAGGAAGTGCCATGCTGTTGGGTCCAAGTAATCATTAACAGCTCATTGCGTGGGGGGAGGGGGGAAAGAATCCCCTTCTTGGACCTGGCCTAAGGGTGGCAGAATGGCAGTGGTGCTGGGTGAAGTGGATTACGCAGGCCTCAGGTCTGGTAGCAGCCCTGAAACAAATTGGTCACACTTGTGGATCGCCTAATGGAGAACTTGAGACAGGGATGGCAGATTTCATGTCTGTTGATCAGAATATCCTTCTGGACTGCCTCCAGAGATTGGGTGGGGCATTGTTATGCACTGCTCCCCCTCTTAGTCTGTGGTCAATTCCAGTCTAGTGTTGGTGACGGAGGGCAGGTTATAAGCCTTAGGCCTCTGCAGTTTGGGATACCTCAGGCTTCTGATCTTTCAATCATTCTTTTCAACATTTACATGAGACTGTTGGGGAAGGTCATCCTGTGGCACAGTTGCACATTTGTACCCTTGGCCAGCCCTGGCCTGACCAATTTCACCTCTGTATCTCTGTCAGCCAAGCAATGCTGCCCTAGACATGTCTAGAGAATATAAGGGGTCAGAATGGAGAGGAACTGACTCCAATTCAAACTTAATAAGATTCAGTGGTTATTTGATTCTCCTGGTCCTGGTGATGTGTTACCTCTGATTCTGACCAGGGCAGCACTCCCACAGACAGAACATGTGCATAATATGGATGGGTTCTTCTGGACCCCCAGTTCCTGTTTGAGGAGAAGGTGGCAGCAGAAAGGGAGGGGGGGCTTTGTACGAATTTGCACTCATTTCTGGACAGGAAGGCACTGCTCAGTTACTTTCATTCTGGTCACTTCACAGTTGGCTTACTGCTATGTGCCTTGAAGTGGTCTTCAAGGGCAGCATGGGGCTGCCCCTGAAGACCACTTAGAAATTACAAGTGGTTCAGAATGCACTGGCACATATAATTCTGGCTGTTTTAAGGTTCACCCTATTACCCTGCTGCTGCATGAACTGTATTGTCTTCCTTTTTTTTTTTCCAGGTACAATTCAAAGTGCTGGTTATCACTTTGAAAACCCTGAATGGCACGGTCAAGTTATTTGTGGGGCCACTTCTCCTGAAAGGTATCTTACCTGTTTAACCAGGACTGAGATGGCATACTCTAACTCCCCATAAATGTTGTCATTTTGGCACCTAGGAACACCTCCTGCCTTATGGAACACCCTTTTCCCTGAGATCCTTTAACCTGCTCAACCAGGCCTTCACCCTTCTAGCCTCCCAGAAGGCCTTAAAAGCTGGCTGCTCCCTTGAACACTGAAGTAGAGTAAGGCTGAAGTGCAGTGCTGTTGAATGTGACAGGTGCCAGGATTTTTGTAATGGTTTGTATATTTTTTTAATATATTTTTATTTGTTGTTCTGTGAGCTGCCAGGCTTATAGCACATTCCAGACAAGCAATAATGGATGGTAACCTATCAAGAAGTGATCCAACCTAGAAATAATTTTTCTGACAGTGAGAGCAATCAACCAATGGAACCGCTTGCCTTCAGAAGTTGTGAGAGTTTTACCACTGGAAGCTTTCAAGAAAAGAAAGATGGCTTTCTAACAGCCATCTGTCAGAAAAGGTGTATGGTCTCCTGCTTGGACGGAGGGTTGGACTAGATGACCTACAAGGTGCCTTCTAACTCTGTTATTCTATTCTGTTATATTCGTCAGGCAGCTGTATAAGTATAAATAAACGAACGGTTCATATTCTGCAATTGTGGTAAATGGAATCATCCTGAGGGAGGGGAGAGACTATGAGCAAAGAAGCAAAGTCAAGCCGACTTAGGAAATTTACCATTGCAAAGGTGAGGACGCCTCCTAAGCTTGTAGCAGACATTCTTCCTCCTGTTCCACCACCACCATCACACACACATACTCCACCCCCCAAATATTTTCTAGCTTTCAGCTTCAAACACAGAAGCTGGCAACTTTTGTTTTAATGGAAAGCTGATACTGAGGAATCCCAGTCTTGTGCCAAAAGCAGATTGTAAATTCAAAACTCTACAGACGACATTTAAAACACAAAACAGAGAGAATAAAAGTGCAGAGACTGGTGCTAGTGGTATGCACTCAGCCAAGTGATCATTGAAGGCAACAATGCCAGTTTTCCTATGTGCCTACAGGCATCTTCATCCCTGATTTCTTTCAGCCTGTCAAGGTCCTAACCTCTGCTAGCCAACTTCTCCCTGGGCTTTCCATCCCTGAATAAACAATTCATAATCCTTCTAGTGCCTGGAGGGATCAAGTGCAAACAACTATAGGATACATCCTAAAGCATGATTTCGTTCTGCTCTTTCATCCATGGTGCTGTCTGAACATAAAATAATGTTCCGGATATTTTTTAAAATTCATTTGAATCATAGCCCTCTACTCTCTGGAAGCTTTCAAGAGACTGGACAGTTATCTGTCTGAAATGGTATAGGATCTCCTGCTTGAGCCGGGGGTTGGACTAGATGACCTACAAGGTCCCTTCCCACTCTGTTATTCTGTTATTCTGAGCTTTCTTCCAGCTCAGCCTCTACTCTGACAGGCTTATAGCTGAAATACCTGTTTATTTTGCTTCGCCATTTGCACCAACAAGGGACTAGGGTCACTTCTTAGCATGGGAACGAAACATAAAAGAAAGCATTTGGCATTCTCAGAAATTAAATCCAACAAAAATATGAAAAGTAGGATACTATTCCCCAAGAACAGGAAATTTGCATTTAAGAGAGTTTGGGGGGAAAAGCTATAACCCGCTGGAATAGGAGCTGCTTATTGTGAGAACTATCCTGGAGGTGAACTATGAGGAAAAATGTTTTAAGTATTTTAAAATAAATCCAGAGGACTCACTACAGAATCCAGTAGTGTGAGATATACAGGGTGTATCAAAATTTTAGATCCCAGGGTCGAATGACAATATGTTTTATTCATGTTTTCCTTTTTCAGAGAAAATGCTACATGGGAATGTTCAAAAGTCATGCATCAAATGAGGAAGGGACTGTTTGGAAGAAAATGGTAACTAATTTCAACATTTAATGTAAGGTACATAACAGTCTATGGGGCCTGACTTTTGGTTGATCCTGTAGATATACTATGGTTCAAAGGTTAACTTTCTCAGACATGAAATTCCTGCCCATTACCAGTAATTACAAAGTTGGTTTATACAGTGCAGGGAGGGGATGCATTTCATCTAAGCTTTTACCCTTCGGTATTTTTTGCATCAGTTATTATCCAAGGCTTGGTCATTGCAAATAGGTTTGAGAATGGAGCTTTGAGGGGGGGGGGGTTGTCAAATTACCGGGATTAAAAAGGGAGGACTGGCTGCCCAGCTGCCTGCTCTGGCAGGACATGCCAGCAAGAAAGTTTTGGAGGCCCTGGTCAAAGTTTCATGCCCACTTTCCCGGTATTATCTTTAACACCCACTCCCCAGGGAGGTCCAGTTCTACAATCCTTTGGCTGGAACAGCTGCAGCTGTTTCCCATTTAGACACGGATGAAAAAGAGGCATCTTTCAACTTCCAATGCTCTCCCCTTCCAGCAAGGCTGGCTTGTGGCCCAGTCAAAGTCCAAATGTCTTTTTTTACCATTACTGCATTCTTCTGAAGACGTTCAACTCTACCTAAATGAGTGACAAAATCACTTACCTAAAACATGTCAAAAGGCAGAGAGACAACAGACTTTCTGTTAGACGTGATAAGAAACTGGAATTATAGCCACTTAAGGCTCTTGGAATTCATCCCTTGGTTCAGTTCACCACAGCCTTTCCATGATTTGGAGCCAGAATGTAATCTATAGACTGAGTATGAAATACTATGTTTATTGGCAAAAAAGAGTTTTCAAATCCAGATCTGCCAAAACTGTAGAGACACAGGGTGGAGGGGAGGGGGAGAGAGATTTGCAGGGAGAATTGAAAGGGGAAAATCCAGAGGTTTCTTTTCTCCCAATTTGGACTGTCCTCTTTAGAAACAATTTAAGCCTGGTTTATTTTTTTTCCAGATAAATCATTTTATATCTTGGAAGAGACCATTTGTAGGAGAATGTATGAACCACAAGGAAGAAGTAAGCCACAGGGGAACTATTTTCCCAGGCTGTTTGCAGTGGGGGGGGAGAGAGAGATAAGGTTCTTTCTTTCCTGATTATGCTCAACAATGTGGTTGTCTTACGATGCATCTCCAAACTGGAGCTATCACAGTTTTTTTTTTACCTTCTTGATCACTGTTGAACTACAGCATTTTAAGCATTGGTGACCTTTTTTTGGGGGGAGGGAAGTACATTCATTGGGCAATGGAGTCCACTGCAAAGTCTTCCATCTTTTTCAAAAGAGCCATATTGCAGCTGTACCCATATTGTAGGTTTAAGCTACTTTTACTGCATCCAATCAGAATTCATATGGTTCTATAAATTACGTTTTCATATCTTATGATAAGCTTTAAGCCCTTGTGTCCAACCTGGACAATTATAAGACCTGTGGAACTCTCAAAATTCCCCAGCCTGCCCATGCTAGGTGGGGAATTCTGGGAGTTGAAGTCCACAAGTCTTAAAGATGCCAAGGTGGACAGCTCTGCTTTAAGCCAAAATGAAATAGCCACCTGATAGATTATAATGAATGAATTGAACCAGGTTTTTAAAAATTGAAATATTATACCCCTTGTCAACTTTTGCTCTTTGTGCTTTAGCCGTGACTACCTTCTGGAACCCAGATGGCAGAAGACGTGAAAAAGGGTTTTTTCCTCTCTAGTCTGAAAGGGGAGGTAAAAAGCCCCAAAACTATAGTTCATACCAATCAGTACTTCTTATTGTCCTCTGAGCAGGAGATAAGCAAACTCAGGGCTTGTAGGGACAAACAAGCTGGGGGGATCTAGGATCCTACCAGGGGCACAGCTACAAGATGATGTGTCTTTAGCCATTCCACAGGACAAGTGGAAACCAGGAAACAACTATTTGTTGCAATGCCTTCATATATTAGAATCTCTTTAGAGAGATTAGAATCTCTCTAAAGTTAAGAGGGTTTATATCTTATAAAGTTAGGCACACCGCAGGCCTGGATACTCAATACAGTAAGCTGCCACCAATCTGACTGAACCTCCTGATAGATCCTAGAATCTACCTGCTAAGTTCTTAGCTTTTCTACCAAGGATCTCTCCCTTCTCCTGGTTTTAAGGAAAACAGAAGGGAAGGCCAATGCAGAACTAAACATGTGTTGTAATATGGAAATGTAAAGTGTAACTTACTGCCCAGTTATACCATCTTGCATTTGAAGATTTTAATGAAAACAAAATTTGAAATGATTTGCATACATAACATTCAGTACAGTTAGCCTAAATCTATAATTACTTGTTTCAATCAAATATTGAGTTTTAGCACATATTCAGAGTTCACTTCAGAGAGGATAGCTGAAAGGATAATTGGGTCTTCTTGCTTTTCTTTCTTCCTGAACATTACTTTCACACTTTTACAGAATGTGGAAACTAAATTAAAAAAAACAAACAGATGAGTTTCTTTGCTTGCCCATTCAGAATGGCAACTCTGGCATCGTGGTTCTAACCAGTAAACTGGAAAATCACCTGGGAGTTGGACCCACCTTCCCAAATGAATACAAAAAGGCTAGCTGGTTTTCACCAGTTCTGCCATGGCATAAAACAGGTTATACGGGAGAAACACTTGGGAAAACAAAAAGGGAATTCTATCTATTCAAGACTCACAGTATGTGGTCAGAATATCAGATATTGCAGTGGGCCATGCTGCACTATATGAAAAAATTAAAGCATTGAAAGTAGGGTTGTGTTATGAAATGTGCACTTTAAACATGAATTCTCTAGAGCAGTGTTTCTCAACCATGGCAATTTTAAGATGTGTAGACTTGAACTCTCAGCATTACTAGTGAATATTTTCCTCTAGCTATGGGAAAACTTGGAAGAAGTCTGTATGAGCAAGATGCACTCCTGGTGCCATACCAGAAACATTTTCTCTATTGCTACAGGTGTTGGCATGGGGAAAAAGAACAAAATAACCAAAACAAGAAACCAGCCTCAAGTACTAACCAAAGAATTCAGTTTGTTTTTCAGTTAAACTGTACAGCTTATATGTTATATTAAAGATGGAAACAATTCTGAAGTGATTTATCTTGGTCTGATTTTATTTTTTTTACATCTCAAAAACCTGGCATTTGAACAGCGGCATATAGATTTTTTACATCCATTGTATCCCATGAGATTCTAGGAAAATATGGGCTCATGGAAGAAAATGTAGCATGCAGCATTGCAAGAGGTTTGCAATCATTTGAAATCCTGTGCTGTGTGTAAATGACTCAGATGTAAGATTACAAAGTATGATTATCTGAATTTTAAAAGAGATGGTAGATACTTCAGATTCTATTAATCCTGAACATTCAGAAAGATCTTGACCAGGGATGAAATGCTGTGAAGCCTGCTACTGGTTTGCTTTGCTACTGCTTTGCTGCACACATGCATGCACAATGCATACCAAATACGCACTTTGTGTGCATGTGCACTGCAGGCACTACCGCGCAGCACGGAAAAAGGAGGATTACCTTTTCTAAGGTAAGTAGAACAGCGAGGGGGGAACAGCTGTGTCACGCGAAATCCTGCTTTCTAGTGAATATAAATCATGTGGCACAGCTGATCATCAGAAATACCAGTTTGTCCGAATCGGTAGCATTTTTTTTACTACTGGTTCCCCTGAATTGGTAGCTTTTATTACTACCGGTTCAGGCAAACAGTTCCAAACCGATAACATTTCACCCCTGATCTTGACCATTCAGAGATGCATCAACAAATTATAGTGTAAAAATCAAGAGAAATTATAAATCCTCTGCATTTGCAACAGTCACACCAGTGTGGGCCGCTACATTTTAAGAGGAGCACTGACAAACTCAAGGGTGTCCAGAGGACAGCAGAGAAGATGGTAAGGGGGCTGGAAGGAAAGTCTGCTGAGAAATGGCTGGCAGTCTCAGATATATTTAACCTGGAGAAGATGGTGGGAAATATAATCACATTCTTCTAATTAAGGGCTGTGATGGAGAAAGGAGGCAGAATTATTTAGTGTTGTTCCAGGGCAAGAAATCATGGGGTTAAATTACAAGGAAGTAGATTTCAACTGGACATCAGGGGGAAAAAATCTTGATGGTAACAGCTGTTTAACAATAGAACAGAATTCCTCAGGAGATGGCCAAGTCTCCTTGGTTGGCAGTATTTAGACAGAGCCTAGATGGCCCTCTCAAAGCAGTCGAATCCTGCACTGGGAGGGGGCTTGGAATAAAGTTTTCTAATATACCACTGAATTATTGCATTTATTGATTCTGTAATCCATGTATGAAAAAATGACATATAATGGGAAGCTGAAGCAACTTCTCTAAGGAAACTGTACAGTCCCTTCTATACTGGTACTGTTAAAAGTGCTGTTTCCCCGGATTCAACGGATTACAAATTAATCTCTCTGATTACACTCAGCATTTTTAATACAATCCCATATATGTTTACTAGAGATCTTAAGTCTCAGGTGAGTATGCATACGATAGCAGTCTTATAAACCGCTGTATCTCCATTACAGCTCTTTGTTTCTTATCTCCATAAGAACAAGAGTAAATACTGCATTGTTGCAAGTACTGTAATAAGTTTGAAGTCCCAATTTTTATTTTATTATAACATGCTGATCTGGTTCACACAGATTTTGTTAGCTACACAGTTAATGTAGCAAATGAATCAGGCTCTGGCCAGGATCATTCAACATATTAAACTGCATGCTATGCCATTTGTTTAACTTATTGACTTATTGAATATACTGCAATAGACTGTTTGCACAACCTGCTAGACAGAAATCAAACAAACAATGTAGCAGCAAAAGGGAAACATTCCGTGTGTGTCTGTGTGACAGAGGGAGAGGGAGAGGGAAGGAAGGAGAGAGAGAGAGAGAGAGAGAGAAAGAAAGATTTGGTAGTCTTTATTTTCAAATGAAACTTCAATTTTTAACTGCCCTCTCATAAGTTTTACTTTGCATCTGCATCTCAATGATTAAAAATTATTTTCTCATGCTATCCTTCAAATGATAAGGAGAAACAAACTTCCTACTTTAGAATGGATATTGTTACTTTATAAATTGATTTTAATAACAATGATGTAACTTCATCTATGAATGACTCACTTGGGCTACTTCATGATGAAAAGCAACTTATCAGAATGTAAGAAGATGACCTAACACAAACATCACAATCAAACCTTAAAATGTGGCTTGGAGTGCAGTGTTGCCCAGCTAATTCTAATGTACTCACTAAATCATGATTAAGCAAACCATCATCTAGTTTGATATATGAATCTGGAAGCAAAGTTTTCAAAGACTTTCAAAGTTTTCAAAGACTTTGAGGCCTAAGATGGGGCACCAGAAGTTAAATCTGGTTGTAAATTGTGTGTTTTACTATAGATTTAGTCAATTCTCCCCTTAGACCAGCAGTTCTCAACCTGTGGGGGGTCGAATGACCCTTTCACAGGGGTCGCCTAAGACCATCAGAAAACACGTATTTCTGATGGTCTTATGAACAGAGACACTGCTCCTCTATCTGTCTCCAGGTGAATCTAATAGGTCCTATTTCCAAATAGGCACCGTAGACTCTGACTTTCGTTAGATGTGGGCCATTGCGCTTGTGAGAAAGGTCGAGGAAACACCTGCCTTTCAGGTGTTTACATTACAATT
>JANHFM010007771.1:82882-94789 GCA_032468115.1 Grayia smithii | reverse complement strand
AATTTTATGGTTGGGGGTCACCACAACATGAGGAACTGTATTAAAGGGTTGTGGCATTAGGAAGGTTGAGAACCACTACCTTAGTCAGTAAATAAGTATGTTGAATTAGAGCTGGCTGGGGAATTTTGGGAGTTGAAGTCTACACATCTTCCAGTGCCCAAGGTTGAGAAACACTGAATTAAATGAATGGAATATTTAATAAACCTTTGAAGAGGGTGCAAGGGGAACCAATTATATACTGAGCAAATCCAAGTTAGAAATAAGAAAGCAAAATCAAAATAAGAGACCAGGATGATAGCAGCCCGCAATTTACTAAAAGTTCCCGTATTACCACCTGTCTACTATACGCAGGAATTTTACATTACAAACATCATTCATTGATCTGATCTGCCCATTTGGGAAGAACAAGTCTGGAGTAAACCTTGGCTAGAAAGCTTTCTCTTCTTCCCCAGGTTTTTGCAAAGGCGGTGCTGTTCCCTTTGGAGAAAGGTGGGGAGAGAAGCTTAAGCCCTACCCAGGGCCCCTAATCTTAAACCATGGTCCAATCCACTCTCTCCTCTAAGCAACCAGCTGTTCCCATCAAGCTGCCAGCTGTGTCAGAACATTTCAAACAGCAGTCTATTGTAGTGGGACTGGAGCATTGCCAGGAAATGGGTGTGTTTATGAGAGAGAGAAAGCTGTCCTCTGAATGTCCCCCACCCCACCCGGCAAATTAAACTGGTCTCCTCAGAGCCCAGCTTCTGTCAGGCCCCCACTGTGAGGCTCGCTCTCTCCTCCCGGGAACTGAAGCCCACTTTCTAAGCCACCAGCTTAGGAAATGTCTCCAGATAGAATTGGAGAACCCCTGCAAATCCTGACAAGCAGATCAGGTCTCATGCTTTTTTATGAGGCAACCTTCCTTCTCATTCTGATTTCCATTCTTTCTGTCTGAGTTCAGAGGAAGAGAAAACGGCAGTTAAAGGCATGATACAAGTCAGGCAACAAGAGATCCCCTCTTTATCCACTGCATTGCATTTCCTTCTTTTCAGGGGTTGCTGAGGCAATCCCAACCCCTAGTCTCATTCATTTTGTAATCCTCCTCCTTTTGGTAGAGGTTAGTTTATAATAGCATCTGATGCATTGTGGTATTTCTTTCGTTGTCCAAATTGTCTGATAAATATTGGGTTTCCTCAAAGAATTTCACACCCATTCCCAAGGAGCAATCTTCACCTCACATTTGTAAGGGAAGCCTGAGTCAGTAAAGATTTTTCTTTTGTATTTGAGGTAGGAAGACAGACATCAAGATGGAATGACACGCTGAAGCCTAACTCAATGACTTACCAATAGGATTCCAGCTCTTCCCCAGTTCCTAATTCAGATTTTCGATCCCACTACATACACATGCCAGCAGAGGTTCAGACAATTTATCAGCCTCTGGGTTACTTATTTTTTGTTACTGTTCAGTTGCTAAGTTGTGTCTGACTCTTTGCAACCCCATAGATCAGCAGTCCCCAACCATGGCTGCATGGACCAGTGACATGCAGCAGCGGGAGGGAGGGAAGGAGTTTGTGCACTCATCGCAATACCACACATGTGCAAATGAAGTTTTGCACACTCGCCCGCTGGTAGTGAGGTTTGGGGCTCCTACCATCAACCATAGCATGCCAGCCCTACCTCCCCCCACCCTGTCCTCCACTGTTTCCCAAATTCATTTTCCTTGCATCCATGACACTATCTAACCATCTCATCCTCTGCCCTCCCCTTCTCCTTTTGCCTTTCCCAGCACGAGGGTCCAATGGGTCCCCTTCTTCTCATTAGGTGGCCGAAGTATTTGAGCGTCAGTTTCAACAACCCTCCTTCCAAAGAACAGTCAAGAGTTGATTTCCTTTAAGGATTAACCTGCATTACGTGACCCAGAGTTTATTGAATATATCCGAGTTTACAGGTTTTGCGCAACTCGGGGAGCCACAAAGTAGCCAACCGCAGTTAGGCTAACACTCTACCGTCCTCAGCTTCACCACGGGGTGTGTGTGTGTGTGTGTGTGTGTGTCTGGTGGTGGTGTGGTGTACCGGTGGGTGCCGTTTGGCGGGCGGCGGCAGCAGCAGCCAACAGGCTCACACAAACTGCTGCACTGCGCCCTCTGCGGGGGCCGCCCTGCTGCAGTTGTTGCTCGCGTCTAGAGGCAGCGCCGCGGAGCGATTCCATCTCGGTTCAGGACGCGGCTTGACGTCGCCGCTTCCGCGGGAATCCCCACGCCGGAGAGCTGCCTCCTCCTCCTCCTCCTCCTCCACGCTGGAGGATTGCGCATTTCCTAACCTGAAGGCAGACCTGCTTGGTTTAGGAAAGGGCTTGCGCAGCCCGTCGCTGGTTACGGCTTCAGCGACAGCCCTTCCTCCAATCTAGACCCAGCTTCGCCGCCCAAACCTGGCGCTGGCAATCCGCGCCTTTTGTCTCGCTCTCTCTCTCTCTCTCTCTCTCGCGCTCGCGCGCGCACGCCCACTTCCCGGCTTGCCTGCTTTGCCGACTTCAAGTACGCGCGACGGGGGCTGCGTCGCGACGCGCGCGCATCTTCCCCCCACCCCACCCCTCCTGCAGGAGCAAGGAAGTGCCTTCCCCGCGCAGTGGAGTGTCCTTTGGCAGATGCCTGAGAGCCACAAAAAGAACTTTCTCAGGACCGTTTTATTTATGTATTTATTTATTTCACTACGTGGCGGCGTTAATGCAAACTTTTTTAGCTCAGGTGTAAAAGTCCTGTGCTCCAGGAATCACTCTGCACCTTTTGGCTTTCTCTCTCTCTCTCTCTCTCTCTCTCTTTCTTTCTTTCTTTCTTTCTACCTGCAGGCAAAGTGGCGCTCATAAGTCATGTATTATGGACATCTTCCTCCAAGCCTTTGGGGCCCTCTGACTCCCCTTATTAATAACCATTCTTGTTTATGATGTTTGCAGGATGCAGTGAACCACAAAATAGATACTCGGTCCCCATTTTAGCCTAGTGTGTCATGTGGTTATCCGTATGGTTATTTTATAGTGGCTTTGTAAGGTAGACACTCCCAAAATAGGGTTTATTAAATAAACCCATAGTTACTGTATTATAGTACATGCTACCTTGAAATGTGAGTACGGCCTTTTTTAATTAAAGAAATTAAATAGGATGCATGGTGTAACATGGTAGAACTGAGTATCATCCTCATTTCCAGGAAAGTAGGTGGTCCAATTTTGCTACTTCTGGTATTCCTGGAAACAATGTGGGTGGCTGCAACCTAGCACTTCCTTTGGAAATTTATTCAACACTTTCAAAAAAAGACAAATCCTGGATGATGAGTGAGGGGGACTGGCTTTGCCTGCTTGTCCTGACCACTGGCAGCATTTTGTGAACAAGACACCCCTATGGCAGCCATTTTATAAGCATTTTTAACATCTCAAATCCCAGATGGGATCACCATCACAAAAAATGCTTTAACTCTGTAACTGTTATTGCTTCAGTATCCCCAGTGAGTAGCACTTAATATGTGCTTTTAAGTGAAGTGGCATGTGCGTAAGGGCCAAGCCAGCCTTGCCATAAATTGTCTTTACTCATAGGTTTCCACAGCAATCTAAGATGACAGAAAATGAAGTCAGGGGTCACTACATCCCAGTGCAAATCTTTGCCTTTCATATGTGCATCCCTGCTTTGAACAAATAGTATTTCATGGGGGTTTGGGTTGGGATATTGTGATGGTGCGTGTCTGTAGAAGGCAGATGCAATGAAAGACAGGAGGTAGAGTGGCTACCAAAGCTATGGTCAGATAAAAGGAGCCTGAATCTGGGCCAAGAGAATAACTTGAGTAAATGACTCATAAAAGCAGATCCCTAGTTCATAAAAAGAGGGAGGGGGAAGCACATTCAGACTTGCAAGATTCTGTTTCTATAGCTGTTAACAATAAAAATACAGGTGGTGCTTGACTTACAACCAGTTGCTTGGTGACTGAAGTTAAAGTGGACCCCTCCCTCCAAAAGTACAACCTCATTCTGAAGTTCTGACAGCCCTCCCCCCCAAGTAGTCACATGACAGTATCTTGGTTGCTTGGCAACTCGCCTCCATTCATGGCCATTTGCAGCATCCCATGACCACATGACTATGTTCTGCAAAGTCTTTTGCCATAAACTGACATTTGCTTCTGGTTTCCCACAAAAAGTACTCCATAGCAAATAACTAGTTTGCATAATGAACAAGGTGTTCACTTAACAATTGCCTTGTTTGCTTAACTGCTACAAAAAAAGCTAATAAAATTGGGTCACTCACATGATGACCATCATGGTCATAAGTCAAGGACCACCTATAGTCTTGACATTGATTTCCAAGTCCAGTATACCTTGTAAGGCTGGCTGTGTCTTGTCTTTTCCTCCTTTGCTTTCCCAGTGGTTGCTGATGTCTCTCCGTTGGAAGAAAGAGGAGGAGAGTTCTGGGTCACAGAGCTCCCTGGGCAAAATATATTCCCTAGATAAACCATCTACATCTTACTATTACAATTTGTAATACATATTGTATTTGTCATGTTTGATGGTACATCATAAAACATGTTCTCCTTGTGTTTATCTATGCAAACAACCTCAAATGAGGAACTGAAAAAGAAACAATTTAAAATGGATTGTGGAAATATATTTTTGTCATTTATACCCATATCCAGCCATCGAGTAAGAAGTTAATGGGAAATCTTTTTGTGATTTAACAAAGAAGATGAGAGTAGACTAAAACAAATGAATTGTTTGACCTGCACTAGTTAAGGACACTTCCTGTATTTCTCCTAAGGAATAATTAGAGGTGGATTGCAAAAACAAAATATATAGAAGAGCTCTTCTATACAAACCTCTCTGCAAGACATTTGAAACCAGAACTTCCTGCCTTACTAGAAGGCTGACCCACCCAGACTTGGGCAGATAACAGAACCCGATGTTTTTGGTTCCCACTCCTTTCTACTCTTTCCCCATGGGAGCTAACCAGTTGGAGAAAAGGATGATGTTAAAAATAAAGGAGAATGGAAGAAAAGGTCAGAAGGGAGCAATGCCCCAAGTCGTGGGACGCAAATAAACGAGAGGACCAGTAAGGGAACAACGCAGAATGGTATAAATAGCTCTGAAACGCAGACGGTTCCCAGCATTTCTGTCCGTTCTTGTACCAGCTACTGAAGGCTTCCGGTTAAGCTCACACCAGTACACCCCACCGGGTCAAGTTCATGGCATGGCCCCAATAACAGCATTCCTTTCACTTCTGGCAAGAGATTCAGGATAAAAGGTCTCCTTCCCCACCCCCTCCTGGTAGGCCTTGCAATTTAAAAAGACGTATGCAGAGCTAAACCCTAGGAGACCACAGCATGGGTTGTGAAGTTTTCATTATCCTCAGCGAAATTCTTAGATTGATGTCTTCATTCTATGGCCATATTCTATTATATGACTTGACTTTGCCTGGACCTTTTCACCCATTCTTCAGTCTAGAATTTGTGATTTCTAGCTCCCAAGGTCTGTGTCTATGCACACGCCTGTGTCTTTAAGTATAAGCATGCATGCAGACATTCTTTTCCTAATTCCGGTTGGTGAAAATATTTATTTTAATATTTTGTCCTTGGAAGATGAGTAGTGGTTATAGCACGCTACATGTTATACAGGTAGTTCTCCCCTTACAACAGTTCATTTAGTGACCGCTCAAAGTTACGACAATACTGAAAAAATCTTATGACCACTTTTCACACTTACACTCATTGCAGCATCCCCATGGTCACGTAATCAAAATTCAGACTTTGGCAACTGTCTCACATTTATGACAGTTGTAGTGTCCCAGGCTCATGTGATCCCTTTTTGTGAACTTCTGATCAGCAAAGTCAATGGGGAAGTCAGATTCACTTAACAACCTTGTTACTAATTTAACAACTGAAATGATTCACTTAACAACTCTGGCAAGAAAGGACATCCTATGATCCTAAATCAGCTATCAACTAAATGTAACTCTTGGATTAGATTGAAAAACCTGGGGATTCATTCATCTGAAGAACTTTGGAGAAAACAATCTGCATTTTCTTCTAACAGACAGTGAGAAAGGGAAGGAGTTTCAAAGGAGAAAATAGTCATGACTTGGCCTGGGCCACATTGTGAGTGGTTTCCCACATCCTGTTTCTTTCAGCCCTCTCCGTCACCACCAGGTGACCCTCAAAACATTATTTTCAAGGGAATAAATGGCAGTAACAAAAACGGTCAATCCTGTTCTAAATCATGACTGCATGGGTAGACCACTGACAGCCTTAAGTCTGACCATTTTCTTAGTTACCTGGTAAGTGCACCCACCTCTTGGACTAGCTACCTGGCCTCTATTTGCAAGGCACACTGTGTATCCAGCAAGGGAAAACCCTTACCACTCCCTGACTAAAGCCCAAAGGTCAGGAGTGGATCTGCTTTCTTTTGCTAACAAGATGGTAACAAGGTAGGGAAAAAATCCTACCTGTTTCCCATGCACTGGCAAATATAGAAAAGGTACATTTAGCATAGCTGGGTGAATTGCACAACCCAGCTGGATCCTGTAAAGCAAAGATGGCTGACCAAACATCTAGTAAGGCCCTTGTGCCCCTGGCAACACCATAATATACTGTTTCCCCCAAAATAAGATCGGGTCTTATTTTCTTTTAGGCTTGAAAATAAGCACTTGAGCTTATTTTTGGAGAGGTCTTATTTTTTGGGGGGTGCAGGAAGTGGCGAGCATGGTTACCCCATGCTGCTGGGCCCCTTAACCGTAGATCAGCTGATCCAGTGAGGGCCAGGAGTTCTGTCTCTCCAGGTGCCCGGAGATATTTCCAGAGCACTCTTGCTAGCCCCAGCCCTGCCCACAGTGCCAGGCAACCTTGCAGCCGAGGGCCCCTCTGTTCTGCAGCTCACCTGGTAGCAATGGAGCAGGCAGCAAGCACGGTTTATGCTCTGCCAGGCCTGGAGCTCGGGTGTAGTTAGGCTGCTACTACGATGAGGTAGAAAGCCATGCAGCCCTCAGAATCACCTCTTCCCCCACCTCTACCCTGCTGCTGCTTGAGAAAGGGAAGGGAAGGGTTGCCTTCTGTGCTGGCCACAGCCACCCCCTTCACTACGGCTTATTTTTGCGGTAAGGTGTATATTAGGCCCAAAAAAATCAGACTAGGATTTACTTTCGGGGTAGGTCGTATTTATGGGGAAACACAGTAGAAGAAAGAGGAAAGGTGTTTGTCTCACAGGGATAGAGACTATATGGCTTGCTTGCTTGTTATGGAGCTTGGCAGGATGCAAAAATAAGAGTTGAAGCTGGCAACTCGGAAACAGCAGATCTCAGGTCTGACATAACCTAAACATTAAAAAAACTGACATAATTGCTACCTAAACATTAAAAAACCTAGATGTCTCCTATTCTCAAAGCTGTGAAAAGAACAGTCAAAAGTTCATTCATTCATGAAGACAGGAGACAAAGCCTAGAGCTTAAATCTTGCAGGGGAGACACACAAACATAGAATGTTTTCAGCAGGCAGATCTTGTAATTCATTTCGTTTCTGCAGCAAACCGACTTACTGAACTGAAATTTCTTCTGTAAGGAAGTTGCTGACCAGAGAACTGAGCATCTGGTGTCGAAAGGTATTGCACTGCCTGACAAGAAATTTTCTTGGAACAAGCAGGTTTGCCATTTTCAGGGGGAAATTGGTGTATGTTGATTTCAGGGGTAGGTTCTACTTACCCCGGTTCTAAAGGTGCACGCGCTTTGCGTGTGGTCAGGGTGCGTGGAGTGTGCATCTGGTGCACGCATGCGCTTCGTGCGCGCGCTGGACAGGCGCTCCTGCACATGCGCAGAAGCTTTTTTGGGCAAAAAACATCAAAAAAAGTTTTCTGCGCATGTGCGCAAGCGCGCTTTGCACGCTCCATGACTGGGCCGGTAAGTACGGGTGCATGGGGGGGGGCGGTCCGGGACATGTAGAACCAGTTCAGTGATGTCACAGCATCACCGCTACTGGATCACGCGAACCGGACCGAACCGGGGCAACCCACCACTGGTTGATTTGTGTTATAAAGTTGGGGCACCTGCCCTTTTATTCTTTTGATTATACCATTAAGAGAGGCCTATGAAGAGATTTGGGAAAATGCAAATAATTAGCAATGACCCTTAGCTGAAAAAAGTAGATTCTACAGGTAGAAACCAAGTAGAAATTTGTCAGAAGGTGATAAAACAGGTTGAAGGGGTAATCACTACCACTACCAACTTTTCCCATGAAACCATGGTTAATCTTTTGGGAAGCTGTGCTGGCACAAAACTAATTTTTGGTTTTTAATTCTCTTCAGTGTCTTCTGAAAGAGTGTTCGAATGGGGGCCAGTCTAACGTCTAATGTAATATAAATGTATTCATAGTATTTAAGAGATTGTTTTTATTGTTGCTGTGCATATTTTAGTGTTTATTTGTATTTTTTTATTAAAAATGTTTTTTTGGGAAAGTAACACAGTTTAAAAGGATAAAACCATAATTTTTGTATACTGCTTCCAAAAGAAAACATTTAATATTCACTTCTGGACTTAAAAATATTTATTTATTTATTTATTTATTTATTTATTTATTTATTTATTTTATTTTATTTAATTTAAATTTCTATGCCACCCTTCTCCCGAAGGACTCAGGGCGGTTTACAAAGACATAAAAAATATAAAAACACATAGAAAACATACGCAGGACATATACAAACAATGAAGACAGTAACAATACCAGAGGGGCCACCAATGTGGAAGTCTAAAATATAAAAAACTTATAAAATTTAACAAACCAAAACTAATTTAAAAAATGGTCAACCATAGCCAGCATGATAAAATAACCACGTCTTCAGGTTGCGATGGAAGGAGCAGAGGTCAGGGGCGGTCCGAAGCTCAACGGGCAGCTCATTCCACAGGGTTGGCGCTCCCACAGAGAAAGCTCTCCTCCTGGGGGCCGCCAGCCAACATTGTCTGGCTGACGGCACCCTGAGGAGGCCAAGTCTATGAGAGCAAAATATAATATATAGTTGAATAAAGCAGATTATTTCCATATCTAATTCTATGAAATTATATATTTAGCTAATCCTGAGGTAAATGCACCCCCTACTGGAGAAAATGTATCATTGTCCAGCCAAACACCATTGTTCATAAACTGATCTTGTCTGATCTCTAAAAATGGTTGTTTGCTTGTCATTAACCATGGTTGATTGAATCACATAGCACTCAGCCCAATTTCTGTACAGTTTGAACTCTAAATTAATTGAATGAATTAATTAATTGAATTAACACTAGACTTGGTTAATCAATTTGCAGTTCAGAGTGGAGTTACCATATCATGGTTGCAAAAATCTTGATGTTTGCAATCATGTTTGCAACCAAGGATGGTAAGAGATACGTGAAGAACAAATTATTTGCTATCATTTCATGGTTGTGTAGAGTTTGAGCAGCCCAGATATATGTGTGCCTAATTCGGGAAACATGACTGTGTGTTCATTTTATTTATTTGTTATATTACTTTCTTCCAGGTACCTCCCTTTCCAACTGCTGTTTCTTGTCTTAAAACAAATTTCCTTGGTTTTCTATATTTGAACCAAAATATGGGAGCCACTGAGTTTGAGGGCATTGTATCAACAGAGCTAGTTACTTTTTCTCTCGTTTTCTTACATATTTTAAATGGCTTTCTAGCCTTGGGAAGAGTATGGTTTCCTAGGATTTTAGACATAATCTTTGATTCCATATCCTGCTAAACTCTAGTCTATGTTATTATGGTAAATAATAAAGCACACCTGACTAGGTGTGTCCAAGTAAAACCTAAACCCTAATAGCTATGTTTATGTAACATAGTCATATTGTCTGTTTGAGCAACGTCTGAGCGGTTGCTGTCCCCCCCCCCCAAAAAAAATTGGTAACACATCTAATATCTGATGCCATTTGACTCTAGAAGATTCTCAGTCTTTCAAAGAAGCCTGGAAGGAAGAGATATACATCCTAGTGTTTTATGCTCTAGAAGTTTCTTCATCTGTGAGGTAAATCCTGCACCTCTCAAATATCCAACTGTTGGTCATGCTGGTTGGCACTAATAAGAACTGAAGCCAGCAACATTTGTAGGGGGTAGAAAAACACAATTTTTTGAAAACTAAAGAGGTCTGTAAAAGAAAAAAAACTTCTTTGGAAATTCCAAGCAACTGCTTCACAGTTCATTGTCAGTGTATTGGGTGTGCACAGCCGCCTCACTGAAGTCCAGTTATCTGTACACATAATTATCAGGTGTTTTTGAAATATCAACTCGGAAAAGTCACTTTCACCACAATTCTGTTCCACTGTTCTGTTTCCAGTCTATGCTCCTGGCTTCTCTCTCCAATCTCATTGTCTTATACCCCATATATACTTACAACACAACACAAGCCCAGGTGTTATTGTTAATGCAATCCATTTCTTAGGTCACAACCTGATTCAACAGTAGAGCCTTCTATTGAAGAAAGCAGAGCTGTAAATAAGAAAGTAGGAAGTCCACTTGGGTCCTGGAGATTCCATTGGCAATCAGAGAGTGTGTTGGGCCATTTTGGAATAATATTACAACTGAGGGAAAGAGTGTGCTTTTCTTATTGTGTCTTTATAAGGTCATGAATGAGTCATGAATAACGCAGCTGAGTTGATAAACAAGTGTCCATTACTTCAAAGGCCTTAGATGCAAAGATCAGTTGAAACTAAGCTGCATTTTCCTCTGATTTCCACCCTGAATTCAGACTGATTCCTGCATTTAATGTCTTGCATTGAAGCTAAAAGCCTTATGCAGATAACAAATTTTTCTCATTCCGAAGCCCTTGCAGAGATCTAGGCCTTAGGAGACAGAATGCTGTCCGTAGGCAAATTTTTCCTTCTTGACAATGTACATCTTCAGTCATCGAGCTAAAACAGACTTCTTTTAGACCTCTGGGCAACTGGTACCAGAGAGTACCAAACCAAGGTACTCTCCCCTCTTTCAGTTTAAGAGGGAGGGGGGCTTTTATCATACAGGATCAGGCCTAAGTGATCCATTTCTAATACTAGGCCTTCCTGCCATATGCTAAGTGTTACAGCCAAGCATTTCTGGTTCTGAGATTCCCACAGTAGAACTAACTGGGGGAAGGGAGCTGGCAAAGAGCCAGGCAAACAGAGATAAGGCTCCAGTTGGCTTGAAGCCAGTCTTCCAGGAGTTTAATTCATAGCATCCTCTGGCCTGGCTCTTTGGAACAAGGGCACCATTTTTGACCGTCATTTTATTTATAGAGAGGGGTAGAGTTGCCCCTGCTTCTTCACCATCTCCAGGGAGCCTTTGGCAATACTCCCTCCTGCGCAGTCCTCTTTTACCTAATTCCCAGGGCTCCGACTTGTCCTTGGTCCTATCAGTGCTCCTTTCAGAGGCGAGGACACAGTCTTGGATGAAATGGTGCCTCTTAGGAGCCTCAGGGAATTGATATGGAATTCTGCATAATTAGATCCTCTGTGATTGTATGTTCAGGCTTTCACTTCTTCAGAGAAGCCAAAAAGGCAAAAGGGCTTGTAGGAAGACAACTGCTTGGAAAATACCCCTTTTGCCCATATGTATGAGACATACTCAGTTTCTGTCCCAGGAGTTATCTCTTGTCCCTGCAACTGAGGGTAAGAATAACAGCTGAACAGGCAAAAGAGGACACAGGCAATTGGAAAGGAGGACAAACAGGGACAAAAAGGGGACACTCACTGTTTAACTTTCTTGGCACCTGCAACAAAAAAATACAGCAAAGAGCTACAAAAAATGTGCTTGGACCTATATCAGAGGTGGGTTTCAGTAGGTTCTGACCAGTTCTGGAGAATCGGCAGCAGAAATTTCGAGTAGTTTGGAGAACCGGTAGTAAAAATTCTGATGGCCTCACCCCCATCTCTTCTCTGCCTCCCAAGTCCCAGCTGA
>JANHFM010007771.1:65782-82782 GCA_032468115.1 Grayia smithii | reverse complement strand
GTGGTTTAGCCAGGCAAGCAAGCAGAAAAAAACAAAACAGAGTTGGAAGGGACCTTGAAGCAGGCCAGGCAGGCAAGTGGCCATGCAGTGAGGATGAGCAGGGCAGGGTGTGTGTGGATTTTTATTACCGGTTCTCTGAACTACTTCCAGCCATCGCTACCGGATCACCCGATCCGGTCCGATCCGGTAGCATTGCATCCCTGATCTGGCATGAATGTGAGTGTCACTCTTCCAAAAAGTGTTATATCCCCACTCCTAAGACTGAAAGCTACTTGGTAGACACAACCAGATGCCACTGTCCTCTCATACCAATTGTAAAATATGCCCCAAAAGCAGATGTGAAGGAGTTATGGGAAAACATAATCAAGATTTGAAGGAGAGCAGGCAAGAAAAGGGTTTGTATCAGTGGTGGGTTTCAAATTTTTTTACTACCAGTTCTGTGGGCTTGTGGGCGTGGCTTGGTGGGCAAGGCAGGGGAAGGATACTGTAAATTCTCCATTACCTCCCCACTCCAGGGGAAGGTTACTGCAAAATCTCAATTTCCTTCCGATCAGCTGGGACTTGGGAGGCAGAGAATAGATGGGGCGGGGCTGGTCAAAGGTGGTATTTACCAGTTCTCTGAACTACTCAGAATTTCTGTTACCAGTTCTCCAGAACTAGTCAGAACCTGCTGAAACCCACCTCTGGTTTGTATGACAGAAACCAGCGAGTTCCATTTTTGTTTTTGAAAATTCAAACATTTGTATCATCATGGAAGTGGCAGATTATCAGATTATTTAAGGAGCAAGTTTATTATAAATCTTAGAGGAACAGAAGTGCAAAAAGCCATGCTGGTGAGAATGGAATTTAGGTGGCCAATACAGTACAGGCAAAAAGGAAGTGACCTCTATTGGGAAGCTCAGGGATCATTGCAGATGTAGCTCCTGGATCCATATCCAAGCAGCGGGATTCTTCATAGAACATGGACTATTCCCTGTGCCAAACTGAGGATGAGCAATATCTTACCACTATCAACCATTCTAATCCATTCTCTCTTCTCCCTGGTACCATCATTTTATGAATGGTAATGTTGAAGTGTAGGAAGAAACAATCTGAACTCAACCGTTCATTCCTTTCAAAGGAAGCATTCACAGTAAGTAACCTATTGGCAAATGCCATCATCAAAGTACGAAATCAAAATAATATTAACAGATGGATGAGCAACATGCTACAAGCAAGTAGGGTCCATCACAAACGCTTGGGTTTCTACATCACTGAAGGGCCATGTCCTTGGTCTCACGTGAAGAATCATGGCAAAAACCTCTTTCAGGAAACTTGAAGGACAGTTGAGAAGCCAGAGATATTGATAACATGTGATGGCTTATTAGAAAAGATAGCGAGAAAGAAAAGGAAGAAAGAAGTTTAAACTTGCCCAGAAAACCAAAGGGATCCAGTAATCATGTGCTTGTACATAGATCTACATTATTACTATTAATTACATCCGTAAAACATTGCATTTTGGTCCACAACTGGAAAATATTTAACTTTTGCTTGTTTTAAATAGTATGTAATATGGGGAAAGCTACCATATATGATTAAGTTACAAAGTAGACCTCAAGGGAAAAATCAGTTAAGTGTTCTTCCTCTCTTCCTTTTTCTTTTTCAGAATTATTTTAAAGCTGTAGGCTGTATCAGATTCTTAGTATGTATAATGGCTTGAACTTTGCTGCAACACTGCCTCCTAGTAGCATGTCAAAAACAGAATAACTTTAAAATAGATAACTAATAAAAACTAGTTTATAATATAATAAATATAAAAACACTCAGTGACAATATCTATTGCTCTACAAAAATAAAAAGCCAAACAAAGATGGTAAACGAAAAACGTGCAGCAACGAGAATAATCTTCGGGACCCCTAGGATGGCCCATATTACACCTCTCCTCTGTGAACCTCCTCTCCCTGCTTGCTCTCTGTTCTCCACCCACCAACCTTTTTGTTATCCTATTGATGTTTTCTGTTTGTTTTCCTTTCCATTGTTTAATTTATTGTTCTATTATTTTACTTCTGTTTTGTTTACAGTCTTTTAATTTCTTCCTTTTTAATTGCAAGCTCCCTAGAGCAGCTCCCTGGAGAGATAGGCGGTAAATAAATGTAACAATAATAACAATAAAAGGGTGTTGTTCTTTATCCCTTATTGTCTCTGGCATTTATATTCTCTATTCATTGTGTGCAAATTTTGTCTCTGATGCAACATGGACTTTCTTTCCAGCACAGTTCCTCTAACTTAAGAGGGATCAACATCAATTGGCCCTGGAGACTACATTGTCCTTTGCTGTTCTTCTATGTGAGACTTTTTTAAGTTGCAGAATCCTATTTTCCCATTATCTCACTTAAACCTTTAAATGCAACTACTTAAAGCTGAAGAGGATTGTTACATGTTCTCCTTTCCTTTTTTAAAAATGACTATTTCTTGTGACATTGGTCTATCAAGCCATCCAAGAAGTTGCTCAGGAGGAGCCCCATAGCCTTAGCTGTCTGCCCTGTCTACAGTATGTCAGCAGGTGGCAGCATAAGGAAGGAGCATAGGCTGTGTGTGCCTTCTCTTGTATGCCGTAACAAGGAAGAAGTGCTAAGCAAGGCACTCCCTAAAAAAGGCTACTAAGCCACAAGGTGGAATTAGTATGTGTCAATCCCAAAGGCTTCTGGGAAAGAAAGATTGGGGCTTCCAACCTTGCATTCTCCAGATTCAGCCCTGCACTAAAGTCTACTGACCCAAACAATCTATCAACTCAGCCAGTGGTGAAATCCAAATTTTTTTACTACTGGTTCTGTGGGCGTGGCTTGGGTGTGGTATGGCTTGCTGGGTGTGGCTTGGCGGGCGTGGCAAGGGAAGGATACTGCAAAATCTCTTTTCCCACACCACTCCTGGGAGAAGGATATTGCAAAATCTCCATTCCCACCCCACTCTGGGGCCAGCCAGAGGTGGGATTTGCCAGTTCTCTGAACTACTCAAAATTTCCGCTACCGGTTCTCCAGAACCTGTAAGAACCTGCTGGATTTCACCCCTGAACTCAGCCTTTTAGACATCAGGTCCAAAATAGGAGGATAAATGAAATCTATGACCCAAATTTTTTTTATCGCGATTGCAGGCAAAAATTATTATTACCCAAAACTTGCATAGGGAACACTTATATTACATTAAAACACACACATCATCATCCTTTTACATACTGAATCGTCTCTCCCCCCCCCCCCCAATTTATCGTATATACAGTACAGTATATTTGGCATTTCCTGCTACAGAAGCAGTCTTTGTTCTTTCTCTGTTTAGAGTAATGGAGCGTCCAATATTTTTGCAAATAAGCTCTCGGGTAATGTTAGGATATCTGCCAGCACAGTCATTTCTTCAAGTCCTTCATGGGTTATGAAGCAAATTCTTCATGAGGCATGATAGTACATCCCAGGTTCATAGTTCAACAAGAGGCTGACTTCGTCATGAGAACTTTGATTTTAATATGATTCATGCTAACAACTTTTTGTCTTTCAATCTTAGGCAGTAAGGAAGAGCTCAAGACTTGGCCACAGCAAGGCACGTCAACAAATATAATTGAGATTTGTTTTTCTATTGTATTTTAACCCTACGGCTGTGCAAAAAAAGAAGTGGCACCTGGGGAAATGCCAATTAATGCTATCTGAGACTTGGATTCCCATACAATGCAGGTATCCCACACAAAAAAAGGATCAGAAATCCAGAGCCAGGCTAAGTGGCTGCTATTTCTCCATGCCAAGTAGTACGGATGCCTTTACTTTACAGAACAGTTACTTTAGATCTTTATCATTTTTCTTCCCTTGAAGGAAATCCCATATCACTTGATTGACCTTTTCAGGCTGTTCCTCAGGTAGCCAATGGCTTGCGTCTGGAAAGAAATGTATGTGATAGTTGCCTTGGAGATAGGGCAGTATCTGATTCACCAGCCCTTCTTCCATGTATGCATCCTTCTGTCCCCAGAGCAGCAGAGTGGGCACCAAAATATCTCTGTGCTTTGGAGGTATCCAGCTGTAAAGGCAGACACATGTTGATAACCATTAAAATGAGCCCTGGGTAATTAATAGCTTGCTGCTTTTACATGCTAAAATGGTTTTACATCCTCCCCCCAAAAAGTTGCATGCACACCAATTACTAAGAAGAAGCTAGGAGGAATTGTTAAAGACAGCATGTTCATATTTTATTATTATGAATGAAGGGAAATATACATGTCCCAGGATAATGATGTAGGATCCAATCTAAGTCTGTCACTGGGACTAGCCTTCCAAGCTTTCGGACTTGTGCTGGAGCCCATCCTCAGAAAACTTCTCTCTCACCAGAATGTATACTTTAGCATCAGTCTAACACCCAATATCTCCCAATTTTACTACAAATAAAGATTTGTCAGACTGCCTTTCAAAAAGCTCAGGATTTCCTCAATCTCTGGCCTAACATATTAAAAGAAATTGTGTTTCAGTTCAGACAATCCCAAAGGAAGGAAGAAATGCTGATATTACCCAAGACCAGAGCCCAGGTAGAGTGTTCTCCCACCTGAGAATATTCCTGTAGTAGTTAATGGGTGGAGTTAAGGCATTAGGCCTTGAGAAATTATACAAAGTAAGGCTGCAATTCCTCTCCTGTGAATCAACATTCTGGATTCTTGTCTTCTCACTTGTTGTTCCCAGTTTTATTATCTAGAAATAAGACAAAACATGTACATACGCGTCAGACACATATCCCTCTTGTATAACACCAGGTCTTTTGAGATAGAGCAAACTATTGAAAGTGCTTATGAGAGTTTAAGCACTTATGCATAACATTTATAGCCCCTTTTTCTTTCTTCAAGGAGTGTATGTAGCATTTGCACCTCCATTTGTCCCATGAGGTAATTTAACTGAGAGACAGTGACTGGTCCAAAGTGAGCTTCCATGATTGAAGATACTTTAGATTTGAACCTGTTACTTCCTGCATCCCTAGTCTAACACCTTCATGATTAACACCCCACCGGATCTCTTGAAGCAATATGAACTGGTCTGGTGTGTTCATCTTCCTGGATTCTGGTTTTGGGAAAGGGACTGGATACCTGACAAAGTTGCTTCACTGTTTTGTCTCTGTGACTTCATCCAGAAGTATGGATGCGTTGGTTGCAATTAAAGATTTCTTAACACTCAATAAAGCAGGAAAAGAATGCAGAGCCTTGCTTCTAGACCGGTTCTAAGCCTTCTACCTACAGCAGCCACAGGCTTCCGTGAAATAAAACTATATGTTACAGCTGTTATCTGCATTTCTGCCTTCCCCTCCTGTACTATTTTATACGTGTCTATACACTGGGAAGCACAGAGCAAGATTATATATGGTTGCATGACCAGCAAGGATCAGCTAAGGGGGCTTAGAATGGAGCAATTAAGAGAATGGGGATATTTTTTTTCTCTATAGCTGGATCATCCCCATTTTTGAATTCAAACTTCCTTTTGCCAGCTTCTCCTCTTTGTCCCCACCCAATCTGGTCCCATCCCGTTCAATTTTTAGGGTCAACCTGCTGACAGATGGACAGAGAGGTCCCTTTTCATAGCTTCTTCCCAACATTCTGTTGGGTTGGAAAGACTACTATGGATTAGAGCAACACAGCTCTAGGCAGAAAGGTAGGAAAATACACAGCAGACTCCTCCTTCTCTTTCTAAACATATCAGAATCTAAGCATTTCATAACATCTTTCAGGTAATTAGAGCTGTTCTTTGTTTATCCCCAAAGTCCTTCATGAAACAAATTCACCTTTGCCTCACATTCCATGGAGTTCTTTTACCACTGAAAAATCCTCTCTTCACTCCACTCTTGTCTGTTCTGTGGAGACAAACTGAAAAAATGGAATAGCTTCACGGGAAGCACCATGGAGGGAAAGAATCTGATTTTTTTTAAAAGAAAAACAGACAGCATCAAAGGGTTCAGATAAAACCAGGAAACCTGGCAGAGGGACCAAAAAGAAAACTACCACCAATGCAGAATGACAAACCCAGGAAATTAAGACATTAACCATAGTTCCTCCCAGGAATTACTATATGTTTAATTTAAGCTTACTCTCCTAAAGCAAGAGATTATGAATTTTCAGGCTATTCCCTAATCTTTACTCACACGGAAGTCATCCAAGGAGCACAGCCATTCCGGTATCTTTGGTAGTTGGAACAGGAATATGTACATGGATTTAATAATTTGGGTGAGATTTTTGGGGAAATACTCTGCAAGATTGAAAAGGAAAATAAACTGTGGCAAACAACCAATGCTTAATATATATGAAACATCTAAAAAAGGCCACCTTGAAGAGCTAAGAAGCCTCACTGAGGTTATTTTCAGATTATGTTTCTCTTGACGCCCTCTTGAGACAAACATTTTTAAAATAGTCAAAAATTCAAATATTCTGTTTGGATTTCTATTCCTAGCATTTGGATCAGCTGCCAGCCCAAGCAAGGAAAAGAACTGATATTTTACATGAATTCTGGCCCAATGTGTGATGCAATTAAAACTTCCATCAAAACCGAGAACCCTTTTTTCATGCCCAGCAACCCAACTCGATGTTGAAGAAGCACAGGTCACTTTAAAGAAGGCAGAGCTATATTACACCCAAAGGGTTAGGATTTTTATGGATTTTTATGGATTGTTCTCTTTTTTGGTATAGAAGAATTTTCATCATTTTAAACAGGCCATCATTTTAGGGCTTACTCTATAAAAACCCATTGCTGGAGATGAAAGTTAGCAAACTTCAAAACTTCCTCCCTCTTCTTACTCCAAGTTCTTTATCGAGAGAGATTGGCATTCCTGAATGTGATGGCATTGCTATTTGGCCTCCAATTCACTTCCCCTTGGCATTTATTCTCATTCTACACAGGGTTTAGCATTATCTCAAATCCCTCATGCCCAGTTACTGAATACAAGTGCTGTCAACATGAACCAATATCTGTATCTGTAGGTACATTCTATGCATTTTTAGTAACTTGGACCAGAGACCTATCTAGAAATGACAAACAGATTGATCTGGGCTCTCGGGTTGCCCAGCTCTAGCTTACTGAGATAGAATATCTGATTCAGAAAAGGCCTCTTTCCTCTATAAATATTCATGCTGTGGAATAGTCCAGCCAGATCCCAAAACCACTCACTATACAATTTCAATGGCCACTGAACCCTGAATAAGAAATCCCTTATTGTGAGCTCAAAGACACAGAAGAAGATTAAGCCTTACCGAAGAGAACGTGTACTGGAATACCATTCATAAAAATCAGCTTCTCCACCATGGTAGGATAATTGGCTGCAATTTCACAGGCAATTGCTGCTCCCCAGTTATGACCTACCAGGATGCACTTGGGATCCCCTAAAGAACAAAAGAGAAAAACTTCCAGGAAGAAAGAAAGTCTGAACAAGTATCTTGGCCATCAATTCACTCAATCACAAAAAGCTCCCTGAAGTATTTTTGAAATATTTTTGAAAGCTTAGCCAGGTAAGCAACAGCAAATGTGCCCTTCCCACTCCCACTCCTCCCACACCCAAGAACAGGGAGCTATTATAGCAAATCAGATTCTCCAGTCAGGGAAAAACAACAACCCTTCTTCCTGAACTCACCATCTTTTTCACTGGAGCCCAGGGCTTTGATGACATCTTGTATATCTTCCAGAATAATATCCCTTTGATAGCACTCCCAACCCAGTGGTGCATCAGAAAGGCCATAGCCTTTCAAATCAAGTGCCACCACCTTAAAGGCTTGGCTGAACTCCTTCAGTTGATGGCGCCATGAAAACCTGTGTAATATATACCCAAGCCACATAGAGGTAAGGAAAAAGGACAGGGAAAGATTCCCTTGCCATCACATATATTCTTAGCATAAGTTGATGTCATTCATATTGATCTCCCAGTTCACTTGATTAGGAGTCATTATATTCCATCGGACATATATTTTACATTTCATTTGACATGTAACTAACATGTCATGTTATGTAACTAACACTAAATAAATGGTATATTTTGCAATTGTAATTAAAACTGAATGTCTGACAATGATTTATAGTGGATTGTAGAAATTTAATTCCAACTAGCTGAATATTAGCTCTCTCTGGGAAATTTCCTGTCCCAATTATGTCATGCATCTCTCCCACATTTGTAATATGCCATGTGTAGGATATCTTTTGACTTTTTTCTGGCTATGGACATGATTACACACTTATTCCAGAAATTTATTTCCTGGGTACAGATGTGTGTCCACCTTTCCATGTCTTCAAATTTAAATTTGAGGTTCACTATTGCCCAAATCCAAGATGATTGCAATTTTGGATTCCTGCACACTGGGCTGTTAACTTATGCCAATCCTCAGTTTATAACTGTCCACATGACCATGTTCTACAACTACCACACCGAAGCAAGACTTACCAATCCTGGGGAAATCCATGCAAAAAAAGCATCAGGCAGGCCCCTTCTTTGCCAGCTGTAACATAGTGGAGCCGTATCCCTGACTTCTCAAATGTGCCAAGACAGAGAAAGAAGTAAATAACACACCGTTATGCAAGGATCATGTGAGAAAGCACATTTTGCCTGCAGGGATTTGATCTACAGGTAGAAACTGGATAAGTCCTCTTCCTGCGTTCTTGAAAGCAGCTGCCATTCAGAACAGAAATTATTATGCTAAACAGGCAGGTAATCAAGGCTTAAGACATGCCCCTCCCAGCCTTTCAAATACGTTTCTTAGCACTATGCTCCAAGACCTTATCTTCACATCTGAGGTGAACTTTGATTAATGCGATCTCAGTATGGAACTCTACTTTTACTTAAGGAGGCTCACCTTGAGGGTCAGATACTTGTGTTCACCATAATAGGAATCAGTGAGGATCTTCGGTGGGAGCCTCTCAGTTTTCTGGAACACCCGACTTGGGCCCTTAGTAAGTATCAGCCTGAACACCCACATAGAGTAGAAAAGGGCAGCAATACAACCAGCACCATACAAGGTCATGTGCATCACAATGTTGGAGGCCTTCAGCATTATGCGAGTGGGCACCAGTAAGGAGCGATAGAGAGATGCCATTTTTTGGATACAATCCTGGGTAAAAGGGAAGATTTTTTTTTCCTTTTAGTATTTTAGTTAAAATAACACAGTTTTAATTCCAAATAGCATTAGATACCAACAAATACTTCAAGTATTTTCAAATCAATTGCAACGACTCCCAGAGAAAAGGGGATTCCTCTTTTCCTGTGGCTAGGATGTGCAAGGATGCAGAAACAACTGTGGACTAGAAAACCAAAATCCATATCCAAACTCACTCTGAGCCCAACCTTTCCTCTGAATGCTATGCAGCTTCATAAAGGGCAGCTAGGATAATAAGAATATGCTTTAGATACATTTACAGATAACACCTCTAAGAGGGAATAGAGAGCATCACCCGGCTGGCAGGAGAAATACATTCACGTTAATTGCCATTTTCCACACGGACGATGGCTGCTGTCTTTCAGAAAAGGGGAGAGCTGTACATTTAAAAGTGAATAACGTTTCCATTTAGGTTTTGCAGAACGACGTCTCTTATGCAACTTTGCAAAAGCCTTCGCGCTTTCCTCAATTCTTTTGTTTTCCTTCCCCACCTCGAAAACGATCTGACAGATTTGACGGCATTGCTTCTCTGGAAATCCACAGCACCGGTTGCATTCGCACAAACCCCGGTGCTACAACGCGAGCGGGCACATGGTGGGTCCGCGTGTCGCGCGAACCCTGACGCCCAGACTATCGAATGCCAGCCAAGTGTCAAACAGCGTGGGAGCTCGGCACGCCCCGACCCAATCTACGAGACAATTACCCGCGCAAACCGCAGCACCAACCAACGTTTGCTCAAATGCCCAAAGCTCCGACGTCGCCCCAAATCCCAGCTCCGACCTTCGGAGAAGCGGAAGCGCCGCGCTTCCTCCGTTTAAAGCCAACTTCGCAGCTCCGCCCCGCCAAGCGAAGGCTGGCGTTTATTTCTCCGCGCTGGCGAGGGCGGGGAGAGCGCCCACCGGCGGGCATCCGCCGCCGCCGCCGCCGCCACAGGCTCCACCCGGCCGCCGCCGAAGTTGGCAAAGGCAGCGAGTTGGTCGCTGCTCCGGGGAAGATCGGAGATGGCGGCCGGGCCTGGATCTCGCCTCCAGAGTCCAGCTGGGGGTGGAGTAGGGGGGCTCGACTGCTGCAAGAAGCCAGAGATCGGAACGAGATGCGTTTTTTTTTTTGTTTTGTTTTTTAAGGCGTGGGCTCGCCCTTCCAAGAGCCCCAGGAAGGCCCGGCTTCCAAGTTCAACTAACGCAGCCGATGTAGTCGAGCCTCTGGTATCTGCTGGGCGGCCGAGGCCTGGTTATTTTTGAAGGGGCAGCAAGCCGAACGGGGCTAAACCAGTGGTGGGTTTGAAATTTTTTTTACTACCAGTTCTGTGGGCTTGATGGGCATGGCAGGGGATGGATACTGTAAAATCTCCATTCCCTTTCCCATTCCAGGGGAAGGTTACTGCAAAATCCCCATTTCCTCCCGATCAGCTGGGACTTGGGAGGCAGAGAATAGATGAGGGCAGGGCCAGTCAGAGGTGGTATTTACCGGTTCTTCGAACTATTCAAAATTTCTGCTACCGGTTCTCCAGAACTGGTCAGAACCTGCTGGAAACCACCTCTGAGTTTTAGATGAGTCCAGATGGATTGCTGGTCTCTTATCATAAATGTTTTGCAGATGAGCTTATCCACCCTTAACAGCAAACGCTAAATATTATTCTGCAGAATGGAAAGATTCCTGACAGTTGGAAAAAGGCTAATATAACTTATTAGAAGAAGGGATAAGGTTGGTCAACCAATATGTTTATTAAATAATGATTGCAAACTGTTTACCACAAATTTGACTGAAACGTTGAAAATAATTTTACAGAATTTTATTCAGAAAGATCGATGTGGGTTTAAACTGTATGATTATTTCTTAAATTTGTTTTCCACCGATCTTGGTGTGAGGTGACTCTATTATAGTATAATAGTATTATTAATAATAATATTAGAACTGTTTTAATATTCTGGAAAATAACATATATTCATATTCTTAGATGCACAGAAGATCTTTGATAATTTCAATTTGTTTTTTGTTTAGAGTTTTGGAACATATAAAACCTTGGAGATAATTTTATTAAATGGGCAAGTTTGATTTACACTTCTCAGAAAGCACAAATAAATATTAATAAAAACTAACAACGCCTCGTGAATTTCAAAAAGGAACAAAAGCATGTTCACTATCTTTATTTTTGTCCATTTTGCTTCTTATAAAGGCAAGGTTTACCTTGAGATAAGATGGGCGACCTATACATTTATAAATAAAAAAAAAATCAGGAAATCATAGGAGTTAAGATTTAAAAAGAAATGAATTAGTTAAGAGTGTGAATGATTTAATGTTAATTTCAGAAGAACCACTAGAACAGGGGTATGAAACTCAAGACCCAGGGGCCCAATCTGGCCCATGGGGTGCTTAGATTTGGCCCGTAGACCCTGGAAATAGGGAAGGACTGGCCCGTGGTGCCTCTGCCAGCAAAAACGGAGCTTGGGATGGCTAGATAAATAGTCAGAAAAAAGCCATGGAATTTATTGCAGTATATGATTACTGTGGCAAGATTGCACCAAGATGGAAAGATTCAAAACTACCCACTATAGAGGAAGAGTTGAAGCTGGCTGACTGAAGTGGATAAATTGATTTCTTTGATTGGAGAAAAGACATGTTTATATTTATTGGTGACTGGAAGTCTCTTATGGATGTTTTCCATAAAAATGAAAAAAAAAATGGATGTGATTCATGATTTCATAACTTGCTGAGAACAGTATTAAAATAGAAATTCAACAGAAACAGCATTGCTGTATTATCTGGCAATGGCTTGCTCCTTAGCTAATAACTATAATGTTTATTTTTAAAAAAGTCATGCTCTTTTGCAAAGTTCCTATTCAATTGAACTTGGAAGTACCCTCTTTGCAATTCAGCCTTTAATAGCTTCCTGTTTAGGCTAATCAGAGCACTTGATAAAATCACCCATATTTAGTGCTGTTTTGGGTGACAGAAATTAATAACCATTTCCTCTCATTTTTTTGTCTTTAGTTTGGAAGACTTATTTCCAATAACATCATTTTTTCCCC
This sequence comes from Grayia smithii, assembly GCA_032468115.1. Taxonomy (NCBI): domain Eukaryota; kingdom Metazoa; phylum Chordata; class Lepidosauria; order Squamata; family Grayiidae; genus Grayia; species Grayia smithii. The sequence goes on along the minus strand of JANHFM010007771.1, from coordinate 70,629 downwards.
ATTTTCTGTACCATTCCCCTTCTATAAGTGATGGGGGTTGGATCGTTTCACATAACATTTAGCACTCTGGATATGTAACAATTTTTTTGAGTAACTGCTAATCCTTAAAGTGTGAACCAATTTATCATTCATTCATTCATTCATACATACATACATACATACATACATACATACATACATACATACCAGGGGTGGGTTCTACTTACCTTTCCTACCGGTTCTGTGGGTGCACGCGCTTTGCGCGTGGTTGACGTGTGCTTTGCGTGTGCACGTGCCGAACAGGTGCTCCTGCGCATGCGCAGAAGCTTTTTTGAGCACTGCGCACAGGGACAGGTAAGTACGGGAGCGCGGGGGGGGGGGCCTTCGGTCTGGGACTATAGAACCGGTTTGGTGACGTCACAGCATCATCGCTACCTATTCTATAGAACCGAACCGAACCGAACCAGGAGCAACCCACCACATATATACATATATATATACACACACACACAAAATGAAAAGAAAACAGAACCACAAATATTTCTTATCAGTGTAAACATATGTCACATAATATAGAAGCTTAAAAGGTTTAGCTTGTATAAGTCCACTTTTCAAGACATTGTCCAAAAACAAAAATAATAAACTAATATTGCTCTGTATTGCCACCTACAGTCAAAACATGAACAAGTAAATGGAGGAACAAAGCTGTCCAGAAATGTGTCCAAACTATTATGCTTTTAAGTTGGAAACAATATGACATTTCCCTCCTCTGCTTGAGGTTCAATTTTACCAATTAAAATTAACAGAGTCCTGTGAATAGGCTTTCCCTGCATGAGATGAGGACTAATAAAAATAACAAGTTGTAAATTGCAATCCATTGTAAACTTATTTAAGTAGACTTGAAATCAATAGAACATACCTCTCTATAGCCTGTTGCTGGATTTAAAGGTTGCATAAAGCCATGGTTAGTTTGCATTGTTATTAGTTGCATTACAACATCTAGGCTTCCACAGACCATATTAAATCACAATGGATGGTTGGATTTACTTTTTAAAAATTATACTTAGTGTGATATGCAGATTTGGTCTGTGTTTGGTCTGTATTGCTATTAAGAGCAACCGTTATATATGCATGTTGTATATAGATATATATGTTATAGATATGTGAGAGATAGTTTGGTGTAATGGTTAAGGCACTGGGCTGGAAACCAGGAGACTGTGAGTTCTAGAACTGTTTTATGTACAAAGCCTTGGGCCAGTCTTTCTCAGTCCTAGGAAGCGGGGCAGACTACTTTTGAAAATTTTGCCAGGAAAACTGCAGGGACTTCTCCGGGGAGTTGAAAGCACCCCCCAACCTCCAAAAAAGCAGAACCTAGGTTAGCTCACTTGACATAATTTGTTTCTGATAAAAACTCTAGTTTTGAAGTCAAATTTTTTGATGCATAAAGCCATACAATGTTGATGGCTATGTTTGCCACCTCTGATAGAGAGGTTCCACCCTAAGCATTTGTTTTAAAATAGTTTGATATTTTTTTTAAAAAAAATAGTTGATTAATTAGAGACCATTTTCAGTTAAACAGTATATGCTGAACAAAAAGTTACTTTGAGGTTTATTGTTTTCATGCCCTGAGTTTCTATCTTCCTATTTGAAGACCTGTGTCTAGGAAGCTAGATGAACTTAAGTAATGTGACCTGTTTGATCTTCTGGAGCATTCTTGTTAAACCATTTGTAACTTGTCAACCTCGATTTCATTCCATTGTTACTTAAAGGCACAACTATGGTGGTTATTTTTTTTAAAATGATCACTGCCCCTTGAAAGCCATTGAAAAATAGATTTTTTATTAGTTCCACTTTTTTTCAGACCCTTTTCAGAATGTCTAATGAAGAGTTTGGCTTAATTTATTACCAAAAAAATATCAATAAACTCACATCCATCCCTTTCATTTCTTTTTCTTCTTTTTCTATATTTGTTTACATGTGTACAAAGCAAACACTCTAGTCCTCAACCCTGACTTTCTTCTATTTATATTAAACTGCATAGTGTAGATGAATAGTAATAAGAATAGTTAATTCAATGGATCATTTCTTGAGTATATAGTAGGCATCTAATATTTTTATTTGAAAACCATAAATAAAAGGAAAAATACCTTTGATGGCAAACAGATTTAGAAATATCAGTTGGAGGAAGTAAACCTAGTTTCAGCCTGTATATGTACTTTATACTTCTTCAGAGACAACATAATCTCATTTTCCCCTTTTGCTAGATCTTTGAGTCTCAGTATGACTAAATCCAATTGCTGTCCCTATCAGTTGGCTTCCTACAAGTATTCCATGGTTACTTGGCTACCTAGGTTTGTTGCCATGCATTCCATTCTAGGCCATCAAAAAAAAGTCATACTATATTAACGAACATGTACATACAACAGAAAAAGTTTATGGCCCACTCTCCTCTTTTGTAAAAAAAATTCTTCCTGTTTCTTGATGTTTAAAGTGAAATGCTAACAAGTAGGAGCAATATTCAGTGTTCAGCAGTCAACTCCAAAGGCCCTTTCCCTCTAGGCCCATTCCCAAGACACATCTGGATCCACCACAACACTCCCCAGGACAGTTTGGATAAAGCTTGCCATGAGATCTGGAAGAGAGTCCAAGGCCTCCCTGAGGAACTACAGCCCAAATCTTCATCACCTCTTCTGCAGGTTAGCTGTCACCCTATCACCTCTTCAGAGGCTCTACAAGAAGACAGCAGTAGTACTCACAACAGTTCTCAAAAGGAGTGAGTGTTATTTTTTTTTTAAAAAAATGTCTTTCTTTATAAAATGAGAATAGGCTTCTTTCCAAATAGTTCTGTAGAAGGTTTACCTAACTAGCGATCTCATATAATGACTGAATTGAAAAAAAGTGGCATAAATTATTTTGTTATAAAACCCTAAACATTTAGAGCAACTAAAAGCCTGAAAGGATTTCACTTTGTGTATGCCGACAATAGTTGGAGCAGACAGTTGAGTAACAATCCCTTCAGGGTTTAACCTGGAATTTCAACTAATAGACCCTTCAAAAATGACTAAATTGAATAGTAAATTAACAGTCATGGTGAAAGTAATTCAGAATACCCGTTGTAGAGCCAGTTTGGCCTAGTAGTTAAGGAGTCGGATTAGATATCAGGAGATGGTGTTCTAGTCCATCTCTAGGCATGAATACTGGCTAGATGACTTTAAGCCAATAATGAGATGGTGAGTTCTAGTTCTGCCGTAGACATGAAAGCTGGATGGGTGACATTGGACCAATCATTCCCTGTAGTCCAACTTATCTCAGAGGATTGTTGTGGAGAAAAATAGGAGGAGGAAAGAGTATAAGCTCTGTTTGCCTCCTTGAGTTATTTAAAAATAATGGTGGGATAAAAATACCAAATTGTAAACAATCTAATATTATTATTTCATTTAGGGAAAAATAGGAAGCAGGTAAATCTTTTTAAGGGCCTTTTACAATACTGATGAACAATGGATGCAATAAATCAGAACACATAGCTTAGAACTTGAATATTTCACAATCACTTTTCTCTTGCCTACTCATCCAGAAGAAATACTTTCTTAACAAATACGTGGACATTCACACCCAAATAGAGAATGGTCTTGATAAAAGTGCCCCAACTGTAAAATAGTTTTCCTGTTCAGTTACAGTTGATGTGGAATCTTCTTAGCTTTTAGTGTCAGCTACAAAGCTATTTATTTGTCCAAACTATTGGTTGAACTTATGTTTCTTGGTCATTTGGTATATTGCTGTTGTTTTTATGGTGCTATTTTTTAGGCTTTAAGTAGTGTGATTTTTAACCATTTTATTGGTTCTGTTCTATTGTATGTCATTTGGGGATTACTTTTAATGGAAAGTGGGAGAATGCTTTTATAATGAATAAAATAAAAATAACATTAAATACCACTCAAGAAAATCTAGGGAAAACAAATAGGCCACTGAATTTATAGGCAATCCTGATATACTGAGAATGGTTTCTTGTTTAAAAAAGAAGCCTCCCATACATCTTTCATTTTTTAGCATTTGAATAGGTTTTGCAATCCCTCTACCAAAAAATCCAACAATCAAATGAGTAGTAGAGAATTTATCTCCCCAACTTTTTCCTAACACTCCAGGGTGGGATCACTACACAAGTGTGTGTGTGTGTGTGTGTGTGTGTGTTTGTGTTCAATTCAGATTGGTAATTTTGATTTGATTTTCCTTTGCAATCATGGAAAAACCAATGTATTTTACTAATGGAAAGGATTTTTGTAAAATTACACTTTTTTTGTCTCTTCTAATGTAATGTACATTCCACACAAGCTGCAAATGCTTTCACAGCAGTTTACGGTTTACAGGCTCCTGTTAACATAAATCCATGTCTGAGATTATGCAGGCAGCTAGATGATGCATCAGCAACAGCTCTTAAATTAAAAAAAAAGGAAGCAAAACAATGCTTTCATAGAGGAAAATGAAATGAAACTTATAGAGGAGCATTACAAGGAATATCTGAGGAAGCAGGCAGAAATTTTATCAAAATTCCAACAAAATGGATATTTCTGAGCACAATCTTCAGGCAAAAGATAGTATGAATAATTTGTAAGTGAGCAATTAAACAGAAACAGGTGGAGTTATCTTATTAAACAGGATGTTGAATGCTAATAGTTTTGCTCAGATAAAATGTATGTGTGATGTACACTTCAGCAGAATCAGTCAGATTTAACAGATTAACAGAGTTGGAAGGGACCTTATAGGTCATCTAGTCCAACACCCCTCCTGCCCCCTCCACTCAAGCAGGAGACCCTACACCATTTCTGCCAAATGAAAGTCCAATCTCTTCTTGAAAGTCTCAAGTGATGAAG